>OZ012691.1:4332996-4449715 GCA_963942565.1 Maea johnstoni | reverse complement strand
GAGATTGTGTGCAGTACCGTGGTGTTAGCATATCTAAACATAACTAATACTCAATGTCAATGTATCAATGCCACAACACTGGCTTATTTCCCTATTTCACCCAACCTTCTTTGCACTTGACAGGAGCAAGAAGGCATTTCAATGATAATCCATACATTCTAATGCATGCACAATCAATACTGACTACTGCCTAATACAGTACAAGTAGCTTGTGGGATCAATATTGGAGGTATCATCTGCCATGTAGTGTACTGGTAAATACCAGCTTATTGATCAAAGGGTCCCTTGCTCATCACGAGACGAGACGAGACGAGAGAGTCGTGTATCATGGCTAATCCTTGCATGTTATATTATCCATAACTGATAGCACTAAGTAATGCAGCCTGGCAGCTGAAATTATTGATCATTATTATTATTATTATTATTATTATCATTATTATCATTAGCATCATTATTATTATCATCATTATTATTATTATTATCACGAGACGAGACGAGACGAGACGAGACGAGAGAGTCGTGTATCATGGCTAATCCTTGCATGTTATTATTATCCATAACTGATAGCACTAAGTAATGCAGCCTACCAGCTGAAATATTGATATAAAGAATATGAAACTCACCCAAGGCCAGTTAATAATTGTCAATCATGATTATAACTATTATCATTATCACTATTATTACCATCATCATTATTATTATTATCATTATTATTATTATAATTATAATTATTATTATTATTATTATTATTATTATTATTATTATTATTACCATCATTATCATCATTATTATCATTTTTATTATTATTATTATTATCATTTTGTCCAATAACTCGTGCATAAACAGTGCATTTTTCCGATATATGTATATATATGTTTTTATCCTGGAAGTGCCATAAGAAAGGATTTCTGACAATTTCAAAAGATTTTATTGAACAAGTTTTTTGAGATATTTTACAGACACAGACACCGAATGTTGGCCATGACTTTCTTTAACTTCCAGTTCCAAACAAATGGTTCCAAAAAAAATTCCAACCAAAACATTCCTTCAATATATATATATATATATATATATATAGTTATATATATATATATATAATTATATATATATATATATATATATATATATATATATATGTATATATATATATATATATATATATTCTCAATAAATCCATACCAGTTTTTATGTTACTATCAGAATGTATTGTGAATTTGCAGTCTCACAGACATAAAGAAAATAATGACCATATTTTGATATTGGCTAATAATGACACCCAGTTTCTGTCTATTAAGGCACTGGAACTTTTTCAGATCTGCTGGTGGGATATGATGGTTTCTCTGTGTATTAAGTATTAAAGACAAGCTAAGTATAATGAACATGCAAGGATGCACCACCAAATCTGCCATAATAGATCAAATACTGTGTAAGTACATTTTAATGAAATTTCACTGCTTGTAATTCTGCAGTGTAATAAATGTGTGTCGCAATCTCCTTCCCCTAGCCTCAATAGCCACTCAGTATTCCATTAGAAGCTGCACTAAATGCCTATCAGCGCCGGAACCAACGCTTGCATGCGAAGAGAAGACGCAAAAGTCACATCATTCAAGCTAAGACCACTCGCAGACCTCCGGGACAAATACAAATATCTTGATCACCATTAAAAGTACACATTTCAGAATTTCTCACTCCACTAATTTTCATTCAATATTTCTGTAAACTCAACTTCATTTTCTTCCCAATTCTTATCTAACTGTAGCATATGGACACTATGGCCAGAAAAGGGTTAATCCCAACAGTCTATTGTCTCGTGTCAGTATTCCGGACGAGTTTACCGCCGACTTCATCAAAAGTCTGTGCACGATGCTGGCTCTGATCTAAGTGGAATGATTGCAATGCTGATGGCTGGAAACCCAGAGATATTACACGGGGAGAAATTGCGCATCAAGTCTGATTGTCTCATGAAAAGAGAGACTGACCTAGGGTCAAGGAAGGTCATACAGGGGTCGACTACTGCGCACAACTTAATTCAAAAACTAGAGTAGATTGCTTTATGGCAATTTGTCGTAAGTTTCGTTATATCTTCAAATTCCTTGCAAACCTATAAGGTGAAATGAGCTCAAGCAAAGTGCTGATTGATTCTCTCTGATTGTTTATTTCTCCACTCCCTCTCTCCCTCTCTCTCTCTCTCTCTCTCTCTCTCTCTCTCTCTCTCTCTCTCTCTCTCTCTCTCTCTCTCTCTCTCTCTCTCTCTCTCGTTCTCTCCTGCCTCTCTCTCGCTCTCCTCTCTCCTCTCTCTCTCCCTCTTCTCTCTCTCTCTCTTCTCTCCTCTCTCCTCTCTCTCTCTCTCTCTCTCTCTAGTCTCTCTCTCTCTCTTCTCTCTCTCTCTCTCTCTCTCTCCTCTCCTTCGTGACTCTCTCTCTCTCTCTCCCTTCCTCTCTCTCTCTCTCTCTCTCTCTCTCTTCTCTCTCTCTCTCTCTCTCTCTCTCTCTCTCTCTCTCTCTCTCTCTCTCCACCCTCTCTCTGACACTTTCTCTTTCTCTCTCCCTGCCTCTCGTCCCCCTCCTCTCTCTCGGTCTCTCAATCTCTCTATTTGACACTCTTTTTTTCTCTCTCTCCCTCCCTCTTTATATGCATCATATTGAATATGTGCAATATTGCCCGCTGACTTCACATGCTTGAATGAAGTCACTGCGTACGCTGTCTCTGCTTCACTAGACATGCTTTCTAGAGGAATTTCAATGACGCTGGAATTTGAGAGGAGTTTTGGCTAATTGTTGCCCTGATAATTTCCTTTGACGTCATTATTTCTACCTGATTGGGGCTGGAATAGTACGCCCGCAGAGGCAACCGGAGCCACGCAGGATACAATGCTGCACGTAAGCCACCATCCCATGTGTAAAGATCTCTTCCTAGCACTCTAAGTGCTAAATCAGTCAATACACACAGCACCTTGCTACTGTGGTTGAAACTCAACCCTTATGCTGCTGGTGGCTAATTTGGGCAATTCAAAATTATGCAAAAAACCTGAAAAATGACTGAAACCCTGGCACATAGGTACTCATCTGAGAGTACTCAGCGAGAGCTATATACAATGAATACCAACAAGACAGGGTTTATATGGTTTTCTTTGCCTCCTTGTGCTTTGGATGAAAGTAGCCTCAGCATTGGAAATATTATAACCCTCTCACGCCCAGAGCCTAGCAGAATACTTTGCTAGAAGTCATCCTATATGAAAAGACCTTTTCCAGCATTGAATTGATGCCTGTAGCAGCTGGACTGAATCATTCTAACAGAAGCACTCTTGATAAGTATTTAACATAAAATGTTAATAACAACCAAAATCACAATACTCATTGAACATATTGTGACATTAATTCAACCCATTAAGACAGATGCTTTTTTTCAAAAGATACCCCCAAAATATTCTGGCCCTTTACTGCCAGTCCACTGAGTCCAGATTTAACTACTCCGCTACTTAAAATCCTTATTCAAACTACATAATTTACACTTCTTCATAGAAATTTATGCCTGTCCAAAAAGAAGGTATTCAGAAACTTCCTGTCCAAAAGACAGGCTACACAGGTCCTGGATAAGTCCCTGTACAGTGATTATATAGTTATATAATCAATTTTCTGTCTAAGAATCAGTGCCATGAAAACAACACTCATCACGACGTTACCTAAGTTGACTCCATTATTATATGAGGCCTTAGAAAAGGTAAAGCTTTAAGGAAGCCAGAGAGCTTAGAGTGATCTAGAGCGATGCTCTAAGCACCTGCAGCTTACCTGAATGGCTTTAGGGGAGGTTTCTCCTCATAGCGAGGCTAAACAACATCCCCGTGCAGCGAGCTTACTGAGACAATCCCCCTACAGACACAGAGCTCCTTAACCCTTATGCTGCTGCTGGCTAATTTGGCCAATGCAAAATGATGTGAAAACCCTGAAAATGACTGAAACCCTGGCAAATGGGTACTCATCTGAGAGTACTCAGCGAGAGCTATCTAATGAATACCAACTTGACAGGGTTTAGCTGGTTTTCAAAAAGCTTTGCATCCTTGTAATTTGGACGAAAGTAGCCTCGGCACAGGAGAGTTAAGATAGAGCTTAGATGCCACGAATCTGCTGCCAGAGTAGACATAACCCAAATCCTTCTCCTAACCGCTGGGTCACCCATATTATTTAGGGTATCAGCCCAGTATAAACCAGGAATATGAAACTGGGTACCCAAAACTAGCAATTGTAAAATTTTGGGACTGCAGCTCTTATGACAGTACCGCAGTGCCAGTTTGAGATAAACATTGGGGACCAAATCCTCAAACTAACTAGTCCGGCATGGCTACCGAATAGCCTAACATTAGACTGCATAACTGATTAAAACAAGTAACTTTAAACACCTACTCATCAATTCAACAGGCACATGTGGTAAATATGGCATGTTTCTAGTCAGGAGGGGTTTTGTAGGGAGACTCACACAACCCAGCCAGTGTATCACCAGGCAGCACCCCTAAGCAGGGTCTGAGCCAGCAGGGTGTCTGGGTGTCTTTTGGACTCCCTGGTTCATTAAATATACCTGATTTTAGTTAAAAAGACTCCCTAGATTTCGGTGCATGTTTTTTTATAAATACTAATTCCAAGTTAAATGACTAAAGAGTTTAACTTCAAATAATAACAAAGACATTTCTTGAAGAATTGAGCATAAAATTACTTCATTTGTTAATGTACATAATCAGTGTTATGATTTTTACTTTTTCAATCAAGGATTTTAGACACCCTAAATTCTTGAAATCCCAATTTGGACACCCTGTTATGAAAATCCTGGCTAAGTCCCTGCCAGCCAGTGTATCACCAAGCAGCACCCCTAAGGTATATCATGGTCTGACACTTGGATTTCCAGCTAGGGGCCCAAAATTTTTTTTGATAAAAAATAGTGGTCAAATACAAGTTTTCTAGTTAATGCACATACTATCTTGGGCCCATAGTCTGGAAAAATCTTGCGACCCAAAGCAAGATCTAGTGGCATATGCCCTTGGGCCCCTTGGAAAGTTGGATCCTGCATATCTAACATGATCCCCCCTACTCAGCAAGCTGTGAGACCTCACAGACCAGACCTGGCACCGATTTGAGAACAAGCACATGTTGGGATATCTAATATTCATGGCCTCATGCTAGTAGGGGGAGAGGTAAGTCTCATTTAACTATAGGCGGTAACTGGGTGCAGGGTTCAAGGTCACCCTGCTGCAGGGGTCAAGGCCACATGCCCCAGGTACAATCTCAGTGTGATATCATTTTCCACTATGGGTTGGAAAGCTGGAAATATACCATCTCTATTGATGCTTGTGTAGTAAGTGTCGTATGTAATATTGATGCTGTCAAGGACTAAAGCAGCCAAACATGTTTGTTTTTAACCTGATCCTCTACATTGACAATTCCAACCAAAACAATCTTAGGTTTTTTGCCATTTACGACATGATCTTTTGCTTGTAATTCACACTGCAAATCCAGGAGAATGCATCTCAAAATATTTCCATTTCAAAAAAGGGAAGTGAAGATGACTTACCTCAATACAATTGTTACATACGCTACAGTGTGAGCACCTTGGAGGGCGGTAGAACTGGCAGGTCGTGCACCATTTCATCCGCACAGTAATGCCCTGGATATCTACATTTTTATACAAGGGAGCACGAAAGTCTTCGTCTTTTGTTTCATCTTCATGTGCTGCAATGAAAGAAAAATTACGGTTAATCAAGGGTGAAATATGATGTAGGAATGGCAAGTAGGCTAAGGATGTTATTTTGATTAGTTTAAGTGAGGACACAGATACTAAATATTGATAAAAGGATGAGAGCATTATCGAGTGATTAGGCCTATAAAGATGTTTTTTTTTCACCCTCCCAACCCCCAATCAAAAAAAAAAGATGCATAAAACACAAATTTGTGAACAAAAAAATAATCAAACAATTTTTTTTTTGACAAATTACCTTACCTATTTTCTTCAGACCGTTATAGGAAACAAACAATTTTTTTAGGCCTCACATACATATAGCAATTTTAGGTTTGAATGGTGTGTCTCTGACAACAAGTGCTGTTGAGTCCTGCTATTCACAGCATGTTTAGGCTTGATCCTGTGTTTCCCCGATAGAGGTGGACCTGAATATTCTGATCAATACCAGCAGTAAGTCTGTTTGTAAACCTCGGATAAGTGATCCCTTTATAGGCAACGACTCAGTAATTGAATAACAATCACTGGCTAACTGCACCCGTGGTTTTGAGATCGATCACTCTCCATCCAGGTTAAAACCTCGGCAGATCAATAGCACGTTTTACCTACCACCTGAAAATGCCAGCAAATCGGATTCGTTGCCGTGGATCTCTCTAATGTTAGGACAATTACTCGGTTGCTCAACTGCTTGCTCTGGCGTTTTTGAACATTATAGGTGGAAATGGTGCTATATCAAATATCAATTATAATCATTATTATTATTATCATTATCATTATTATTGTTATTTTTATCATTATTATTAGTATTACTATTATTATTATTATTATCATTATTATTATTATTATTATTGTTATTTTTATTATTACTATTATTATTATTATTGTAGAACACACATATGACGCGTGTCCCAAATATATAGCGAATTGGGGAGTTTTTTCATCAAAGCGTATCTTTATGTTAGCGACGGTAGCCGCCGCTGACAGCGCCAGTACAGTAAGAAAAGGTACAGCGTTTTTATATATAGCGAAGCGGAACCACACGCTATGTACGCTATATATAAACAGACGCGTACATTGAGTGTTCTACACAATTATCATTATTATTATAATTATTATTAATGCTTAGACCAGGGGCAATTCTCATAAATCGAGCTATGAAAACGATGTGCAATGCTAATGATAATCACCCGCTGTCGCTGAAGGCCAATTCTCTTTCTATTCTGCTATTTTCCCTTAAAATCCTCTGAAATAGATTTATGTTTCTAGGGTGCTACATCCATCTCACATTTCTGATGTGGAAAATGCACACCACTGCAGAAAGACTTCAAGTTACTTTTTCCTATTCTTTAAATGCTTTTTTTCTTCTTCATCCATGTTCTTTTTTTAATTGATTCCTGGCAATGCCAGAGTATAGATAATAGAAAAGATGGATGCACAATCCTTCATTGACACTGCATGGTATTCATATTGTCAATGCCTAGTGATGCATGTAGGGATAGGAAATGATACTCAATACCATACCAAATACAGGTATCGAATTGGAAAAGGTATCGTATCCATAGAGATATTAAGTACTGTATCATAACGTTTAAGATTTAAAATACATATAAGATTTACCTTACTGCTACCTGGACATCTATGCACAAAGGTAGTTTGCTATCTATTACGGAAATTTCCAAAGCTGACAAAGCTAACTTTAACAAAATTAGGTCCCTAGAAGACAGGCAGTATCACCAAAAACATCATTAAGGCATCGAAGCATCAAGAAAATATCAATTATAATAGCACTGCGAAAATTTCAAAGATACCAATTCCTAGATGTAAGTGATAGGAATTGACAAAATATATCACCTACCTCTGGGATATGTTCCTGGGTCCATGAAAGTGGCCAGGCCAAAATTGGCTATCACAAATATAGTAAGTAATCCCTGGTAAATAGGTATAGCTATCGTGTATGTTTCCATAAGGTACTGGCATCTGGAAAATACAAACAAAACAACATCAGCAAAGAGGTGGAAGGCAGAATACCGCTACAAGTCATTGTTTAAGGGGTCACAATCATAGTACAGCTACCGGGTAATACATACCTCAATAACATGGAAATGCATTTCAAGTTTTGCTTAATTAAAACCCTTCAGCTTGTCAATAAAACACCCTCAAAAAATGTTTTGCTTAATTTGAACAAAAACTATATCATATCAGTCACTTCAAAATATATATATCATACATACATACACACATACATACAGTGAATACTAAACAAGTACTTCCACAGGGCCACCTAGTCAGTTATATTCGATAATTCATGATTTTTTCACTACGTCATGGGATTTATAAATAGGGTTAATAAATCAATCATATCTTTGAAAGTGACATTTTAAGAAATTTCTCACAAAAAAATGTGGATGTCCTGAGTGTTGGTTTTTGAGAGCTTGGGTATCAAATGATGCCCAGACACCCTACTGGCTAAGACCGTGCATGTGACAGAGATCAGAATCGGTACTGTCAAGAGGCCAAGATGCTTTATTATCTTGGGGAATATCTTGAAAACAACGGGGATAGTCTTTAAATGATGTCAACCGGTCTGGGCATCTTTTGGACACCGAAACCCTCAAAAATCACCCTTCAGGACACCCAAAAATCTTTGTGAGAAATTTCTTAGAATATCAATTTCAAAAATACCTCAATATAATTCCCTGCATTGTATATGGAGACTTTGCTCAATTTCATGAAGTAAATACATATTTATGGTTGTCATCTGAGTATATTGTGGTCTCCTTTGAAGGATAGGATGCCCAAAGATTTTACAATTGCCAAATGGGGGCACCAAGTTTCTAAATCCTGGCTAAGACACAGGAAATAAAACCCTGGAAGGAACTAGTAGATCTATATAGCATCTGTTCTGTGAGGCTAGACCAACCATGTGAGTGAGTAACTCTGAATGGCCATACTCTTTTCTGCTTGGTAGGAGAAATATTAATGTCAGTATGAATATTATGAATGAGCAGGCCCCCTGACCCTCCCACCCCCACATATAAAACTCCCTCACCTGCTCCCCCAGCCAACCCATCTAACTCCTGATCCACCGCAGCAGCAGCAGGAGGAGCCAATAAATGTTTAATACAGAACAAATTCCTCGGGAATTCTCAATCTTGCCTGAAGAACATAACTCCTGGTTTTGCTCAAGATGGTGACGGCTTACAAGCCCACCTCCTCTCAAGGCCCCCAGGGGCCTGTATATATCAGTTTCATTTATAAATTGCTCTCCTTGAGCTAGATAAGAATTTGGAATATGGATTTTTATAACTTTTCCTGCCATATTATCATGACTAGTCAGTTGTAAGTGAAGACCAAAAGAAATTGGCATACCTGGCGAAAACCACCGCCTAACCCCAAGTCACTGGTAACTTTCTCAAATGCCTCAGACAGGATTCAAACCCAAGCAGTGATGAAAGATAGCTGGCAGTCAGTGGCTCTGAAACACTTTCCTGAGACTTGTTTGTAAAATGTCATATGTACTAAAATATTGGACAATGAGCCCTACTATACTGGACTGTTGGAAAGTGCATATATTGTCAAGCACTTAAGTGCATATTTCAGGGCTCACACCAGATTATCAGCATACTGGTGCAACAATGCGACAGTTGGACACTCCTATAGGCTAGTAATATTGTTGAACCCTGCTTTTATAGGCCTGTATATATCTCATTATGGCTGATCAGGGAAGTGCAGAAAAAAGCGGCTATTCATCACACTTCCATTTGAGGATATGACCTGTTTAATTAGCCTAATTAGCCAAAACAGTGATAGATACTGAATGAGTGTTTTACCCAACAGCATGGGTATTTCACATAATTGGCTCAGGGTTTCCCTCATTAGAATGCTATGAGCTTCATTGCTAAAACTAATTGCTTCAATAACCTAATGCCTATTTCGTAGTATGGTATTTAAAAAGATAATCAGGAAATACTTAAGATTCACTTCCAAATTTTTCTATAGCCTGCAATATTTCATTCAAATTGTAAGGCTGCTTTTGGCTGCTGTGAGCGTTACTGGGTTAAGACTGTCACAAGTTTTGGTTTTCTAACTTGTTTCTTCTTACTATCAAAAGAATAATTTGGCTACTTATCTACTTCAAATCCTTATAAATACCAACTACATCTAAAAGCCTATGGCCTAGATATGGTCTTAGCAAGCAGGGCGCCTGGGTATCTTTTTGGACACCCAAACCCTTAAAAAGCACCCCTCAGGACACCCAAATTTTTCTGTGAGGAATTTCTTAAAATGTCAATCTCAAGCATATAATTTACTTTTTTCATCTCCATGTAATTCCCATGATATTGTATGAGGATATATCATGCCTTATTTTGATAAATTAATACATGTTTATGGTTGAAATCTGAGTATATTGTGGTCCCCCTTGAAAATTTGGACACCCAAAGATTTAACAATTGCCAATTTTAGGCACCCAGTTTCTAAATTCTGGCTAAGTCCTTGCTAGTAGATAGTATGAAGGTATGAATAGGAAGTGCGTGGAGAGAGGTGCAAGCCGCAGGCCGGGACGACATGTAAGCTGTGAAATAACCTAGTCATGACTCACTCAAACCTCACAAAACATAGAGAGGAGGATTCTATGTACTAACCATCCAGCAGGCTAACCACTGCACAGCTGTGGTGGCACAATCAGCTGGTGGCGTATACAACAACAACAACAACAATACGTACAACTAAAACACTGCTTTAACCCATCCAATGCTGAGGCTACTACCTTCGTCCAAAGCACAAGGACACAAAGATTTTTGAAAACTATCTTAAACCTATCATGTTGGTATCTGATGGATAGCTCTCACTGAGTACTCCCAGATGAGTACCCATATGCCAGGGTTTAAATCATCTTTTAGGTTTGCATCATTTTGTGTTAGTCAAATTAGCAGCATAAGGGTTAACCACTTCATGCCAAGTTGATGATAATTTTCAAACACTCATATCTTTCAGAAAATATTGGAAAGAGATATATAATAAGAAACCAGCAAATTCACATCCAAATATTAAAGGAATTTGTGCTCTTAAGCAGGGTCTTAGCCAGGATTTGCAAACTGGGTGCCTAAAATTGGAAATTGTAAAAGTTTGGGGTGTCCAAAATTTTAAGGGGCCCCACAATATACTCATATTTCAACCATAAACATGTATAAATTTATCAAACTAAGGTATGATATCCTTATACAGTGTCATGGGAATTATATGGAGATGAAAAAAGTCAATTATATGCTGGAGATTGACATTTTAAGAAATTCTTCACAAAGAGTTTTGGGTGTCCTGAGGGGTTGGGTGTTGGGGGTTGGGTGTCCAAAAAGACACCCAGACGCCCTCCTGGCTAAGACCATGCTCTTAAGGTTATTTTGAACTGTTCCTAAGGAGAATTTTCAAGGAGCACTCCAAGCATATGAATGAGCTAACCGCCAGAGAAGTGGGAAGCCACGAAGTCTCGGGCGACACAATCTAAAGATTGATCAGAATACCCCTATGTGGAAAAGTCAGGCCTGGCCACCTGAACGAACTTACACCTTAGACATATAAGAAAATCACTTATCTTTTTTTTCTCGATTTCTCCCGAAAATTAAATTACCCTGAGTGTCCCCTCTTGCTCTGGAAACGTGGAAAATGTGGAAAAGTCAGGCCCGGCCACCTTCAACGAACTTACACCACTGGCATATCAGAAAATCACTCACATCTTTTTTTCTCTCAATTTCTCTTGATAATTAAATTACCCTTAGACTGTCCCCTCTTGCTATGGAGAAGACAGCAACGTAGAAAATGTGGAAAAGTCAGGAATGGCCACCTGAACGAACTCACACTGGTCACAGACATATTAGAAAATCACTCACATCTTTTTTTCTCGAATTTCTCCCGACAATTAAATTACCCTGAGTGTCACCTCTTGCTCTGGAGAGAAGACAGCCGCATCTTGATAAGAATCGCTGGATTTCACAAGCCACCGATCAAGACGAGAGAAAGAGCGAGCGAGAAACTGGGGAGATCAATATTCACTTGGACAGATAATCACGTTTTCGACGGACGGATGTGCCTGTCTCAATGGCCTCTCGTTTCTACAGAAGTCGCTTCTGTACGGCCAACCTTACGACTGGCAGATGCCGCAGTGAACCAGTTTACCCTTTTAATGCTGAGGCTACTTTCCCCCAAAGAACCGCCTTCATGCCTGGCATACGTCACAGTCAACCAGTTAACCCTTCCAATGACAAGGCTACTTTCCTCCAAAGAACAGCCTTCATACTCGGCAGACAGGGACTTAGCCGGCAGTTTCAGGTAGTCATTTTGAATCCCAACCACCAGGTTTTGGGCAAAATGACACCTACTTGTATTTTGTAAGCTAGACTGCATTTTTTGAGTCTGAAGAAATATTTCAAAAGTTTCACACTTAACCCTTAACGCGCGGCTGACGGACCAGTCCGCAATTCTCATACCTTGCGCTGAAGCGACGGACGAACAGGTCCGCAAAGAAATTCACCGCAACTGCAGGCCGCCGCCATCTTGGGTAACTTCCATTAATCAGGAAGTTATCCATCGAATTCGGCTTAGTAACTTGAGAATAGGTGATATAAGTATCTCACCTATTCTCATATGTTTTTCTTTGTCAGATTGACAAAGAAAAACATCAATAGTATACATTAAATATGAAGTGAGAGGTAAATCGCGGCCGAAAATCGATGTTTTGCGATGTTGATACCAAGAATATCAACTTTATTTTTCGAAATAAATTTGTTATGTTGCTGAATCGATCGTTTTAAAACAAGTGCGAAGGAAATCACTTCGCACATGTTTAGATCCGCCATTTTGAAAATGGCAGATTTTGCGGTCATCTCGCCACACTTTACACAATCCAAAAAAATACTTCCCGTGGTTGGATTTTAATAAATATTATATTTCCCGAAAGCCAAGACACATATCTGTCTAACAATGTCAATTTTGTATTTGTTTATTGCGCAATTAATATAATAGAGACATGATTCGAAATAGGTGCATTCCTTACGGCCAACGGATTTCAAAATCGAATTTGCCGTAAACAGAGGCTGACAGCGTGTAGGCCATCATGGTTGAAGCCTTCGAAAAAGGCTATAACTGATGGCACAACACAAAATAAAGACATCATAAGGAGGATAACAAGGTAGGCAATCGATGTATGTTTTTATTTCTTTTTCTATTGTATATTTTTACTGCACTGGGAATTTTATCTCTGTGTTGTTGCGCCAGAAAGTTGGCGAACTTGGGAGTGACAAAATGGCGGCCACAAATCAACATTGCTTTTTGTGTTCAATCGTTGATTTGTGGCGCAAAACATGATCGTTTCTGAATAAAAATTACATGTATCGATTGAGGAGGTTGAAATTATGTTAGATATTTATATTTTACATTTGATATTTTCTATTTTCATTTGTTTATAGCGCTCTAACATTGAGGAAGTTGATCCTTTAGAATTCCTTTTGAAGCGCTCTCAGAATTCATTTCTTGCTAAGACTTATTTGCATCCCCTTTGCTTTAGGTTTGCTCATGACTAATTAAAACAAAGAAACAAACACTATTTTTCATTATGTATATCAGTTTTTAATAAGCATTCTACATATACCCTTTTTGAAAAGAAATATTTATGTACAACTTGAGAAATTTCAGGCTGAAGTTGGGCTAATGCATTCCAAATACCTGATTTTTCATTTATTCTAAATCAAAATCAGCATGCTCTCTACAAAACCTTAGGTTTACACTGATCAGACATAATATATTCTAAAAGTAATTTCTACAAAACAAACATAATTTAAGAGAACAAGAAGAGTAGTTTCAGTCAGTATTTTTTATTTCAGATTTTTTGGATGGTATTTTGCCTTTTATTGCTGGAAAGACTTACAACCCCCTGACAGCGCAACAGCAATGCAACATAATTTGTTGCAAAAAAACAACTCAGTTTGAGGGACAAGCCCCCGTCAGGAAATTCAGCGTGTTAAGGGTTAAAAGACAATTTAGGTACATGAAATGATGTAAAAAAGCAACTTTGTCTTGCTGTGTCAATATGTAGGGTTGGGGTGATTATTATTGTAAATTGAGTAACTGACTTGTGACCCCCCCATATTTCATTAATCCTGTTTTGACCCCTTGTTTCCAAATCCTGGGTAAGACCCTGTCGTCAGATGCCGCAGTCAACCAGTCATTCTCATCAACAGTATTTTGAAAGCATATACTTTGGAAAACGAAACAAACCATTTAAATATTTTCCATATTCATTGATGATCTAATCATGTTTAAGTACTGTAACTCAAGAATAATGCATTAGGAAATAAAATATAGATGCTTTACTCCCACTAATGGGATGTGCCAATGTTTCATTCTGTAGTCATTGTCAAATAAATCTGCTAAAACAACTTTGAGGATGACACTTGTTTTAATACAAGAACAGTCTCATCTAGATACAGAAAAGAATAGGAACAATAGCCCTTTATTTATTTCTAAGATGAATTCTGCTGCTAGCAAGCGTACCAGGCCTATAATCTGTATAAGGTGACCCTTAATTGATTTGTAGTTTCCCGGATGTTTCCCGGACAATTTTTGCAGGTAGGGAGGTAGATAAAAATAAAATTAAAATCCTGTTCTTTTTCTGAACCCAAGCATTACTGAGTCTGGAAATTAAAAAAAATCGATAAGTGCAAGTGACACAACTAAAACATATTCTTTTCATGGTCACATGGTTTACTGGGTCTTTATATTGACATTTTTAAAACTATTGTTTCATCTATTTAATTAGAAATCTCACTGTTATATATTTCCCATCAGATACTGTTAAGTTGGGTCGGCGGTTTTTGATAAAACAAAACTTTAAGAGTGATTTTTTTCCGTTGTCGAGTGGTTTATTTTCAAATCGGCAGATCCGGGAAACTACAATTCAATTATGGGTTGCCCAAGAATGAGGATCTGAATAATACTGACTGATGGCATTTTAAATGACCCATTTTTCTCTCATCTTTCAACATCAGCTGATTTTTTTTCTCTCTAAAACATAAGTGATTGATGGCCTATTCTTTATCGCATGAAATTCCATACACCAGTCCATTGTCTGATAGCGAAAACATGCAGAGGAAATTAATTGGTTATCTCAATGTGTTTATATCAATTTTTCATGGTAATGGGCCGGGAGGAAATATCAAATTTTCATAAGTGACATCATTGAATAATTATACTCGCAAGGAAAATTTAATGGAGATTTAAGGATAGTGAATGGTTAAGCATACATGACACACATTTTCCAAGAAATTGCGGAATATGATTAACTATTTCAGAGCTCAAATAAATATCCAACATTAAATCAGAACATTAATAACCATCAATAACAACTGGCTAGCATAGACCAATACTAGGGCTGTGCTCATCAGCCATTTTTTTGCGATCCGATTAATTGCCTTATTTTTTTCGATGTCGATTTTCTCGATTCGATTCTGTTGCGCGCGGTTGTGCTTGGAAAAGTGTGGTGGGGGCCGGACCAGCACCATGTAAAATACATAGCGTGGCCCTCACCACACTTTTCCAAGAGTTAACGCGCGCGATAGTGTCTATCGCAGTGCAGTTTCAATGGCGGCCGCCTTATCGCTGCAGTCTTTTTTAAGAAATAGGAGCACTTGTGTATTTTTTTTTGGGGGGGGGGGGGGGTGTATCGAGTTTGTCGCTCGATGTCAGAAGATGGTGAGTATCCATCATGAGACTTTCTCGAGCGCTCAATGTCCTGGCAATCGAGCCCAGCTTTAACCAATACCCTAGTGTATGAAAAGTATCCTAAGAATCTGTGAAATCTATAAGGGGTGCCACAGGTATGTCTATATTAACCCATTCATGTCTGGAGAGCTCAACACCACATCACAATTGTTAGGATCTCTCTAAAAAAAATACAATTTTCAGAAAGAAATTGAAGAGAAATGTTAATCAAAAATTTGCTAACAACTCTCCTTCAAATTATTTAACAATTTTGCTTAATTCTTAGGTTATCTGTAAAAGTATCATAGGTCCAGACGACATTCGTCAAGGAGATCTCTTGCTGGACTGGGTTAAGTATCGGCCTTGAGGAGACTTGGAGATTTGCCAAATCTCCATGTGACCTTCAGGGGTTTACTACAATACTAGGCGTGGAGATATAGTGCAGAGTGGCACTGCCAAGGCTTCCAGTTATTCCAATGACCAAGAAACACACTGTTTGTCTGAGAGCCTTGAACTCTGTTATGGAAAATGGTTTAGTATATTCTATGTATTTTTTCGTACCTTTCTTCAAGCCAAAAGTTGTAAAATGGCAGTGAATATAACAAAATTATAGTTAAACATATATATATGTATCTGAAATAATATAAATCTCAAAAATAACTGGGCATTGTTATTATTCTACTCCTCATCCTTCTGTCCCTCCTCTCTTTCTTTCTCTCTCTCTCTCTCTCTCTCTCTCTCTCTCTCTCTCTCTCTCTCTCTCTCTCTCTCTCTCTCTCTCTCTCTCTCTCTCTCTCTCTCTCCCTCTCCCTCTCTTTGTCTGTCTCTGTCTCTCTCTCCCTCCCTTCCCTCGATTGTCTCTGTATCTGTCTGTGTTTCTCTCTCTCTCTCTCTCTCTCTCTCTCTCTCTCTCTCTCTCTCTCTCTCTCTCTCTCTCTCTCTCTCTCTCTCTCTCTCTCTCTCTCTCTCTCAAGAATATCAGCTCCCAGTACTTTGATCAGCCGATGCAATAAGGCATGAAAGTAGAATCAATGGAGCTTGGCAGCAAAGGGTTCAGCGCTCATGGTCTGGAACGGCATGTAACAGCTGGTCAGAAACTGCCATGGTATCGACAAAAATATTGACATGACTAGGAGCAGCATGCGCTGGTTATATTGTAAATTAGGAAGCTGTCTCCTACCTACATGAGGTTTTATAGAGTCGAGGCAATAAACCGGATAACTGATCAATATGAGGATTCAATATTATCTCCAATACAAAGATGCTCTATCGCCACTGTGAGAGTTTCAGGGATAGACCAGAACATTTTCAGGCAGGAGCAGATTTGGCTCCCAGGATTTAAAATTTAGGAGCAAATAAATATCAGTGCGTACATCGCAGTGATACCAGGGTGGCTATCCGGCACACTGTCCAGGCTATGGTGGTCTGGGGGCATGCTTCACCAGGATATTTTAGGGAAATATGTGCTCTGAGATGCATTTTGAGCATTATAATGGAAAAACACATCATCAAAGTGCTCTAGTAATTGATACGTTCATTTTGCAAACTAGGCTCCTATAATTTAACACCTGGGCACAAAATCAGGAGGAAATGCCCCTAAAATACTGCTTTTCAAATCTAGAAAGAAACCCCCTCACTGAAAAAATTCCACATTCCACATTTATAACTGAGTTTATAGGTCTATATGCTCAAAATCTGAATTGGTATCAGTGTCCGCTGCAACCTTGCTTGGGGCCACATGAAAAGGGGGGCCTGAAAAAAAGCATACCTTAGAGGAGTAATTACTGACTGAATTTCTGAGGAGCGATTCCCCAAACGCTAGATCTATACCATTGCCTTACTGCTGATTGGTACAGATGTAATTTGGCAAAATGCCAGTCCTTACTCATTTGAAGAGGTATTTCCCACATTGTAATTTCTCTTGGCTATATGAAGATGGTGTTATAAAGAGATGCTATCTAAAAAGCGAGAGAGTGCGACACCTAGATTATGAGAGGATGGAATTTAGTAGGCAATATCTAAGCAGTGATTACTGGGTAAATTACTGCAGAGCAATTCCAAGCCACCAATGCCAGTCACTATTTGAAGAGGTATTTTTTAACATTGTAGTTTCTCCTGGCAAATGGTGTTATAAAGAGATGCTATGTAAAAAGCGAGAGAGTGCAACACCTAGATTATCAATCGGGAGGCAATATCGCAGCAGTGATTACTGGGTAAATTACTACAGAGCAATTCCCGGCCTCTTGAGACCACAGCCTAAGTGTTTAATGGGTGCAGGTTCCACTCGTAGCTCCTCCTTGCACACTCCCGAGTGCTAGTCCCTAGATGTTGGATCTCATCCTGATTTTTATTAATTATTCAAGCAGCATCAATTATAACAAGCACCTCCAGGACCCCGCCTTTCTCACTGGGAGTAGACTAGCCTGACTCCCACGTGGGCTTGAGAAAACTACCTTATATGTGGGTGGTGCTGGAGTAAGGTAACGGTCAGTAATGTTACTAGCCTGCCTCCCAGGCATGGTCTTAGCCAGCAGGGCGTCTGGGTGCCTTTTTGGACACCCAAACCCTTAAAAAGAACCCTTCAGGACACCCAAATTTCTTTGTGTGGAATTTCTAAAAATCTAAATCTCAAGCTTATAATTGAATTTTTAGATCTCCTTATTATTCCCATGACATTGTTTAATGATATCATGCCTAATTTTGATGAATTTATACATGTTCGTGGTTGAAATATGAGTATATCGTGATCCCCCTTAAAAATTTGGACGTGTACCCAAAATTTTTACAACTGCCAATTTTAGGCACCCAGTTTCAAAATCCTGGCTAAGACACTGCTCCCAGGTGGGATTGAAAAAAGAAGTGCTTTATGTGTAGATGGCGCTGGCGTATGCTAGCTGTCAGTAGTGATACTAGCCTGCCTCCCAGGTGGGAATGAGAAAACTACCTTATGTGTAGGTGGCGCTGCAGTATGCTAGCTGTCAGTAGTGATACTAGCCTGCCTCCCAGGTGGGAATGAGAAAACTACCTTATGTGTAGGTGGCGCTGCAGTATGCTAGTTGTCAGTAGTGATACTAGCCTGCCTCCCAGGTGGGAATGAGAAAACTACCTTATGTGTAGGTGGCGCTGCAGTATGCTAGTTGTCAGTAGTGGTACTAGCATGCCTACCACACAGTATTGAGAAAAGAAGATGGCGCTGCAGTATGCTAGTGGTCAGAAGCGATACTAGCCTGCCCCCAAGGACAAATTATTCTACCTGCCTCCCTCTCATTGTACCTGTCTAAAGCAGGTGAGCAGGTTTCAGTGCCATACACCATTATCTTGTTTTTCTCACCATATACCTATCCTCTAGTGTTTCTATCTGTCAAGGGCATGCAGATTTAAATGTTGAGCCACATAGAATCTTGATTTTTAAGCAACTTTAACCTGCCCTATGTCCAGTGGTTTTATCTGAGAAGACATGAAAGGCTAGCCAGTAGGCTTAGTTTTGATCCAGACAGATATGGGAAACAAATCCATTTTGATGCCTTGTTCATTTTTTTTAGATTCGTTTTTTCATTCTCATAAACAACTATGTACAATAAATAGCATACATTAGTGTGGACCCTTGAGATGAGGTAGGATGGCATTATAAGTGTCTTGCCCTGGTGTTATGAATGAGCCTGTGGACCAGGCTAAGAGCACTGGACCATTGGGCCTCATTCCAGTGAGAAACGAGGTTGCATGAGAAAACCTATCAGCATTCATCAGGAGTCAGAAGTTGTGGGACTGATTATGGGGCAGGATATTGATCACTGTAAGTACATAATGCAGTCACTGTACGTCTCAAGGTAGAACATTATGTAATATTCATCAAATAGTTCTCCTTGCTTCATAATGTAAACTGGGGCCTTACCCGAAAACATCATATAATATTCATCAATGGGGTTTCCTTAGTTCATAATTAACCCAGGGCCTTACCTGTAAGCATAATGTTATATTCTTCAATGATTTCTTAATTCATCCTCAAAACCAATGACGTACCCAGGCCAGATTCAGAAATGGCACCGAACATTCATGAATAGATGGCACTGCAGTATGCTACAGTTGTGATTCTAGCCTGCCTCCCTCTCTTTTCCTTTGTTAACCCTCCCAATGCTGAGGTTACTTTCATCCAAATCACAAGGACATAAAGATATTTGAAAACCATCTAAACCCTGTCATGTTGGTATTCATTTGATAGCTCTCGCTGAGCTCTCTTAGATGAGTATCTATGCGCCAGGGTTTCAGCTGTTTTTCAGGTGTTTTGCATGATTTTGGTTTGGCAAAATTAGCCAGCAGCAGCATAAGGGTTAATTAAACTGGCAAAGTTCTCTGAGATATACTTAGCTTGGCCAATGCCATTTATAAGAGAATTTGCCCAATACGATTAGGCTGAAGACACTGCCCTTTAATTAACAAATCATCTATGGCACTGGCTACTTCTCAAAGAGGGCTTTAAGGACCATTCTTGGCAAACAAACAGAAGGGGGATTTTAGTTAACTCATTATAAGGGGTGATTCAATACAAATAACATAAAACACGCTGAATTCAAAGAGAGTATTAACCTATTCAAACCTAGAGACCACCGCGATTCATGTCATCTGGACCTATAACATCAAATATTTTTCTGAAAATTAACTTCCTTAAGATTGAATCAACCAAAAGTAGGTGGTTTTGGGCAATGCAGGCTTTAATGGGTTGAATTATACATATGTAAATTCTTCAAATGTACTTCCTAGAATCATGGCAATTTTCTCATACAATCAGTCAATCAAATTTGTAAATATGTTGATGCTATAAATAATGATAATCAATTCAAACAGCCAAATATTTTGAATTCAAGTATGCATGAATAAAACAGGAATACACACAAAATTCATGAAACAGAGTTGTAGGGTAAGTACTAAGTAGTATATAAACGTTTCTTCTTTTTCGAAAATAATATTTTGTCTGAAAATTATGACCGAAAAATAGTCAGGCTGGTTTTTGGCACTCCAGACATGCATTGATTAACCTTCCAAGGCTGCAGGCTACTTTTGTCCAAAGCTCAAGGATGCAAAGATATTTGATAACCTCCAAACCCAGTCATGTTGGTATTCATTATATGGCTCTCGCTTCAGTTCTCACAGACGAGTCCCGATGTGCCAGGGTTTCAGTCATTTCTCAGGTTCTTCGCATCATTTTGAAAAGGCCAAATAAGCCACTGGTTTTTGGCACTCCAGGCATGCATTGATTAACCTTCCAACACTGCAGGCTACTTTTGTCCAAAGCTCAAGGATGCAAAGATTTTGGACAACCTTCTAAACCCTGTCATGTTGGTATTCATTATATGGCTCTCGCTGAGTTTTCGCTTCTCACACATGAGTCCCGATGTGCCAGGGATTCAGTCATTTCTCAGGTTCTTCGCATCATTTTGAAAAGGCCAAATTAGCCGCCAGCAGCATAAGGGTTAAAGTGGTCCAGGTCCAGTGAGACCCGTTATCAACAAGTGTCCTATGCCAACTCCTGGATTCCTTACAGCTAGTCAGAAGCAGTGACACTGCCTCACAATACCAACAGCCAATTACTTGTCAGTCAGCCCTGTCCCATGCTATGGGATTTACAGCTCAGGTGCTGCTAATAAGTTAATTAGTGTGCTTAGTCTTCAAGGAGAGACAGTCCGGCTAATGAACTTGCTGCAGGGCAGGGTCTCAGCCATGCTGGGCAGGTCCTGGCTTAGTTCCTGAGCACTGCGGGGCAGGAGTCTGGCCAGACAGCGCAAGCCTGGAACTTGGACTTCAACCATTGTTAACTTTTCAGCCATATCAAAAACAAATCAAGACTAATTGGTATCTAGGGTAAACTTAAATACCCAGCAAAACCACAGTCTAACCAAAGTGTCTAACATGCCCCAACTTGTATTCAAACTCAGACAATGTGAGAGACTGCAAGAAGTCGACTCGGTGTGGGTGCCTTGCACCATTCCACCATCAGGGTAGACAGGGTGTACCCTGGCATGCACACATATTGTGTCACTGTCTTCATTTTTACCTTAACAGGCACTGGATAGTCATTAAGTACTTAGCAAACATATGGGTTCTGGTACAGGAAAACTGCAATCGGTAGATTTGCAGCATATTAATTTATCCACAACATACAATGTCACTAAAATAGATGGCAACCCAGTCATCAAGGAATGCTGAAGACCTTCTGCATAGTGGCTCAACCTTACGAAACAAATCAGAACTAGACCGGGACTGATATAATAAGGGCTAGACAGTTCCTGCAAGAAAATCTCGTCCAGGTGCAAATATATGACATTCTCGTGAAATCTATTAAATTCAGATCGCAAGTATGGTAACTTGAACCCCCTGCAATACAAACCGTTTGTATTGTAGCCCTCAGCTGCAATACAAACAGTTTGTATTGCATACTTGACAATACAAACGGTTTGTATTGTGGAGCTGACAATACAAACAGTTTGTATTGCAAGCCAAGTACAATACAAACAGTTTGTATTGCAAGCCAACTACAATACAAACGGTTTGTATTGTCGATGACAATACAAACCGTTTGTATTGTGGGTGGTAACTTGAACCACCTGCAATACAAACGGTTTGTATTGTCTATGGTAACTTGAACCCCCTGCAATACAAACCGTATGTATTGCTGAAATTGAGTGGTTCAATACAAACGGTTTGTATTGTAGGCATTTGTAGCACTCATTACTTTGATGGCATAAGTACCTTGAATGGAAGATGGTGAAAGGTACAGTGCATATTTACAAATATAACTTGGTCAATTATTAAGAAGGCTTAGGAAATACTTTTTCAGGTGTATATCTATTATGATTATAAAACTATATATGTACTTTATTATGATATTAAAACTATCACTTGTGAGTATTTAGCTCTTTTGTGAGGATGTGGTGGCTCTGAAAAGAGCCGTTGGGGGTACATGTATGACTGATACATGTATTAGTTGCGGCTAGGAATTTTTTCTCTGAAAGCCTTGTCAACTGTTTCCAAAACCATGTCGACCAGGCAGTCACTTAGCCTATCAGGGACTTGATAGTTCTCAACCTGGGAATCATCATAACAGTGAAGTTTCAAAACAGTTGTCAAAACTATGATGGAAATTTGAAGTTATTTTATGCTTGATCAATGACTGTGCTTACTACTGCTTAGCCCATCAGGGCTCAACATATAGCATAGTCCCATCTCCCGGGAGATCTGAATTCCAAAAACAGCCCTGTCGGGCTACCTAAAGTTGGATTCAGGTAGTCCCGCTGGACTACCTGAATCCTGGGGAAGTTCCCCAGTAAAATCCAACAAAATGGTAGCGAAAAAAAGAAAAATATAGCATTCCTTAAGCATGCAACCTTAAAAATAGAAGAAAAAAGCATAAGTACCATTACTAACATGAAAAGGGGGAAAAAGAACCTTTTTGCTATTTTGGAATAAATGGCGGGACTACCTAAAATGCTGGCGGGACTACCTGATTTTGGGCTCAGGTAGCCCCGCCAACCTACCTGGCCCTTCTGGGGACCGTAGAGCCCTGCCCATTAGTTATTGATTATAATCCATTGTGTAAGGTGTAATTGTCTCAGCTACCCACCTAGTTGTGCTATTGGTACAAGCTATTATGTATATATATATATGCTTTCTTTAGAAAGTGTGGACAGGATCCAGTGAGAAGAAATCATCACAACAGTGAAGTTTCATTATAATCCATTATGTAAGGTGTAATTGTCCCAGCTACCTAGTACCTACCTTGTTGTACTATTGTTACAAGCTATTTATTTGTGTTTTATTTGTTGTCTCTAGATAGTCTTATACATGCTATGACTTAAATACAGGAAGTGTCAGTTGATAAATTAACCATTATATGATCCTCCAGTCACTAAGCAGGGCTCGACGCTAAGGGTGAACCTATGGCCCCAGGCCAGTAAAAATTCCCAAAAACAGCTTCGGGCCAGTAAAAAAAGACCTCCACTGGTCCTACAGGGCCAGTTAACATATGGAGACATTTTTGTTAAAAAGTTTCCCCCTGAGAATGTCCCCAATTGTTTTTGAAATAAATGAAGATAAAATTTATAAAGATAAATGTTGTGGTGAATCTTATGCAATGTTCTTTCTTGTTATGTTAAAGAAAAAATGTAGGACCAGTAAACATTTTGCAGGACCAGTAGATGCTAGGTGTTACTGGTCCTACAGGTCCAGTATCATTTTGAGTTAGCGTTGAGGCCTGCTAAGTAAAACACGTTTCAAAGCATTATAACCATTTTCATTGTTTTGAATTATGATCTGAATAAATTATCAAATTTGAATTAATTTTGTCTATTTATTTACCACACATGATATTTCATCCAGTCAGTCACATCACAATACATCCAGTTTGTATTGCAGTGCTGACTCACAGCGACAATACAAACCGTTTGTATTGCAAAGCCCTGAGAAATCTGAGTCAGGCCGACAATACAAACCGTTTGTATTGCAGCAGCTCACTCAAGAGCACAATACAAACCGTTTGTATTGCAGGAGGCTAGGGGGTTCAAGTTACCATATTTGCATTCAGATCACCATTCCTCCTTCAAACATTTTCTTTGAACCGCTCTCATGAATGTTATCACCATAATTGACAAGATACCTGTTCTGTTATATATAGAAACAACATCAGCAAAAAGAAGACAGCAACAATCTCCTTTATGACAATCTGGGAATGGAGGAGAAAGTATTCTTCCTTTCATTACCTCGAGAGCTATAAACCTGGAGCTCAATTAGGGCTCGTCCTTAAAAAGCAGTAGCATCCCAACATTAACCCACTCACGTCTGAAGACATAGCATTAGCCAGCAGGCCGTCTGGGCGTCGTTTGGACACCCACACCCTCAAATATCACCCCTGAACACATGGTCTTAGCCAGCAGGGCATCTGGGTGTCTTTTGGACACACAAACCCTCAAATATCAAATATCATACCTGAGGAGTGAGGACAACCACATATTTTTGTAATTTCTTAAAATGTCAAATGTTTCAAACATAAAATTTTCTTTTCACCCTAATATAAATCCCATGACATTGCGTAAGGATAGTACATGCCTTATTTCAACAAGTAAATACCATTTAATATGGTTGTCAGGGTCTTAGCCGATATTTGGAAACAGGGTGTCCAAATAGAGGTTTCATAGACTTTTGCGTGTCCAAAGTGTGGTACAAAATACCTACTACTAATAAAATAAACCCTATACATTTACAGATTTTGCTTTTTTAGGCCAGATACTGCTTTGTGTGTCTAATAAGAGTGACACAACAGCTTCTACATCTTCTATCTTCTAAGAAAAGTCATCTTCAGCAAATTCTGACAAACTTTTGGGTGTCCAAACTGTCAAAAAACAGTGTTCTGCGTGTCCAAATGACACGCTGGACGCATAGGCGGCTAAGCCCCTGATGGTTGTAATCTGAGTGTATTGTCACTATAGTGCTTTGAAAAATAGGACCCCCAAAACTCATAAAATTGCCAATTATGGGCACCCAGTTTCTAAATCCTGGCTAAGACCATGTCTGGACCTACGTTAAGTTTGAAATCACTTTGGTTTAAGACATAGACACTCACAAAATATTTGAAGGAGATTTGTGAGTTGGGTTCTTATCAGCATCTTTATTGAACATGTTCTGTTATATATTCTTTGATCTAAAAGATATCCCCAAAAGAGTTTGAACGGACATTTTTGCAGACATAGGCATGAATAGGTTAAGTCATTTCCATGGGAAGCACGAGCATACACTGTCAGCAAAAGGTTGAGAGTTACAGACTTCTTAACCCCTTCTCCATCCTATTCTCATTAGTCAATAGTGCAGAAAGGGGTGGCTGACAGAAAGCGTGCTCAGATGTCTGCATGAGCCATGATGAGGTGATGACTGACTGTACATAGCACAAATCTAATCAGCTGTATTTTAGATGTAGTCAACCCCACTAATAAGTTGTACAAACACCAAGCACTGCTTGAGGTACTTACTACTACCATAACTACCTGACAGTTTTAGCTCCAGACACATGACTGGGTACTAGCGTTTCTCGTTCCGTTTTACAAGAAGGCTGTTTTAAACAGTTGGCTAGACTCCTATGTACAGTCTACACCATACAGAGTTCAACCCATTAATGCGTAAGGATTTCTACAGAAACTGTCGTCTGGATCTCTGATACTTATGACTACAATTTTTGAATTAAGATTAATTTTACAAAATATTTGAAGGAGAGTTGTTATTAATATCCTGATAAACATTTCTCCATCAAATATTTTCCTGAATATGTTTTGCCTGTGCACAATATTTCATCAAAATTGTCAGGCTGTTTTAGTCGTTGTGAGCATGCATTACAAGCCCTGATAATACAAAGAACTGCATCTCTTCACTGAAATACATCATGTACTGAAATTTCATAAATTATACCCCCAATGAGAATGAATAAAGGTTCATACAAATATGTAAATCAATACACCACAAAATGTATCTATAGATAACACATCAAGCTGCACTACAAGATCAATTGGCAACAACTGCAGGCAGGGTCTTAGCCAGGTTTTGAAACTGGGAACCCAAAATTGGTCAGGGCTCGACGTTAAGGCTAGCCCTGTAGCCCCGGGCTAGTTGTTGAAAGTCAGGGCTAGTAAATTCTACCTGTGAGTAGCCCTGAGGGGCTAGATAGAATTAGAACATCAGCGCTTAAAAAATTATGAAGCCCACCTTTGGTTCTGGTTAATTTTTTGTTTAATATCAGGGCTAGCAAAAATATTTCAGGGCTAGTAAAAGTTTCGGTAAGTAGCCCTGCTGGGCTTATCAAGTTTCTTCTTGATGTTGAGCCCTGTTGGTAATTAAAATTTGTTGGGTTTTCACATATTAGGGGGGACCACAATAAAATCAGATTTCAACCATAAACATGTATACATTTAGGCAAAATATTCTTATACGATGTCATGGGATTTATATGGAGATGCTTAAGATTGACATTTTAAGAAATTCCTCACAAAAATCTTTTGGTGTCCTGAGGGGCACTTGGGTGTCCAAAATACGCCCGGGGGAGACACCCTGCTGGCTAAGACTATGAAGCAGATTATTTGGCAGCACCTACTGCCTCATGCCTGCCATGGCTGCTGAAGTCTACTGCCAGATAGGCAGCTGCATTCAGTCAGTCGCTCATGCGAGAGGTGCATCATATCACCTGCAACAGGTGAGCTCAGCACTGTGCCAGAGTGACTTGTTCAAAAGGGGCTTCTCAACCCCTCAAAGCGCCACGTCCAACCAACACTCATGAGTAGATTATAAGACAAAGAGGTGTAGTCTACAGTCTACTACATGGTCTTAGCCAGCAGGGCGTCTGGGTGCCTTTTTGGACACCCAAACCCTTAAAAAGAACCCCTCAGGAGTCAGGACACCCAAACAATTTTGGGTGGAATTTCTAAAAATCCCAATATCAAGCTTGAAATTGAATTTTTTCATCCCCTTATTATTCCCATGATATTGTTTAATGATATCATGTCTCATTTTGATGAATTTAAACATGTTTATGGTTGGAGTATGAGTATATTGTGATCCCCCTTAAAAATTTGGACGCCCAAAAATTTTACAACTGCCAATTTTAGGTACCCAGTTTCTTAATCATGGCTAAGACACTGGTCTACTACCTGTGGCAGGAGACTACCTATGGCAGGGCTCGAAATTAGGGAGTGACAGGAGCTGAGGGCTCCCTCAAACTTCTGCAGAGAGCCCAAAGATGTATTGGTTTCTATACACAACACCTTTAGGTAGCTTTTGAAGATGCAATGGTAGATAGATCTATGGCACCACCTGGTCCTCCTATTAGTCTCTATTGAGAAGTTTTGTAATACTCAAACTGAGTCCACCATTCACCTGGTGAGATGAGGCCTAAAAAAAGTTGTTTGTTTCCTGTAACCCTACCCTAACAAGTTTCTATTCAAAAAAATCCCTACCCTCAAGTTTTTTCCGCCCTACAAACTCCCAATCAACGTAAAAGATGCATAAAAAACATTTTTGACCAAAAAAATAATGACTTTTTTTTACCAACCTACCTACCCTATTTTTTTCGGACCGTTACAGGAAATAAACAGTTTCCTTTTTTAGGCCTGAATGTGAACTAATCTAGCCACTCTCGCCACATTGACTAACAGAAAAATATGAAGACAGAAAAATAAATATGACATCTTAGAAATGTAGGCTTCTACACATGTGGTGCAGAGCTGTGACTTAATGAGTTTAGAATTCCATTTAGGAATAACAGCAGCCTGCATGTCTGAATGGCCTCTGTAGTATTACCTGTACATAATTCAGGCTGTACCCCCAAATGTATTCCTGGGCTGATACAGAGCTGGCAAACCAAGCACCAGCTATTGATTAGATAGGAATAGCAGGTCAGCCCATCTCCTCATTACAATCAGAAAACAATGCAATTCCATAGTAACCTAATTCATTTGTGTAAGTGAGATAATAGCCGGGATAATTGCATGCCATCGCTGCCACAAGATGGGCCAGACCACCACACTAGTTTGCACACAGACCCAGGGTCTTAGCCAGGATTTCAAAAATGCCTCTCCAAAATAGCAATTTCAAATTTTTTGCCCATCCAGATTGAGATACTTATCTACTTCAAATCCTTATACCAGCTACATTTAATAGCTTTTAAAGTTTGTCAAAAAGGGCAATTTACACTTAAGAATAACCTGATACAATGTCATTGGAATTATATGGAGATGAACAAATTCAAAGATGCTTGAAATTGACATTTTAACAAATTCCTCACAAAATAATTTGGGTGTCCTGTGGGGTGCTTTTTAAGGGTTTGGGTGTCCAAAAAGACACCCAGACACCCTGCTGGCTACTCTATTTCATAACTAAACTGTCCAATATATCCTGGTCGATTAATCAGCTTAACAAAACGATTGATTGGTCAATTACATGATTAATCTTTTTAAACCAAATTTATAAGCAGATGCCAATAAACAAAACAAAATCTTGCTCTGAATCAGGGGTGACCAAAAACCGACAGCAATTTACTGACGTTTAATAATAGTTGACCACTTAACAATTGCGAAATGTACAAGTACTGTAAGTGTCTGATGAAGGTACATGTATATTTATTTTCCCTCCAGCAAAAAAAATGGTCTGTAAATGATCGTCTCAGCATGAAAAAGACCGCTAAGACTTCCTACATAATGATGACGCAAATATCAACTCGCCACCATTATGGGAGAATAAGCAGGTAGCGGTAGATCAGAACATCAATTTCGTACTCAGACCGTATTTTGATCATCTAATTTTTGATGGAGGTTTAGATGGACATAGATTTGGGATTCATAATGGATCATCCATTGATCCGAACAAACCAGCCAATTTGAAGATAATCAGTCAAGATTGTCACTTTCATGCCATTTCTAAGAGCAGCCAGGCACTAGAGAAGATGCGACATTCACTGCATTTCATCACCTTATATTTGGGGTATTTGTATTGATCACAAATCATTTCTGTGAACATACTAACTAGAATGAAGTAAAATCTTCAGTTTAGGTGGTAACCAAACGGCACAGAGATACTGGGCACCTTTAATACTATATATCAGAATGGCTTTCATCAGGATTCAGGAATAACATTGTTGACTTTTTTCCTTTGACACCATATTGACTATAATCAATAGTGATTTGAAATCTAAGGGCTTTGGTTTAAGTGGCAAATGAGACAAACCAATTTTCAACTCTAGTTTCAGATCACCACCCCATCAGTAATCATTGACTAACAATGTGTCAGTACTTAACAATCATCTAACAAGGGTGGGAATTGGTAACTTGCTAATGGCACATTTTTTTCTTGTGAGGACCCAATGTGGAGGACCATGCTGCCTTAGACAGAAACATGGAGCCTGTTATTTCCAAGGGAGAAGATCAGAAGATCTTTTGCTCAAGTTGTGAGTGGTGAGTGAGTGAGAAGCTGACAACTTGAGCTTACAGGACCTACTAGACAGTAGACACTTTGACACAGATTTGTTTAATCCATTTCTTCTTATATACCCATATTATAACATCTGCTTGTGAACACCTTATAAAAGAATTTACTATATGAAATTCAGTCAATGATATTCACAGTTAGCATTGATGGTTAGACATCACAAATGTCCATCTCCTCAAAATCTAACACCAGTGGATTGTGAGTAGAGGCGCTCATTATTGTATTAAGTAAACAGACAACTTAATGCTAAGATAAAATCACAAGTGAAAATAATTATGGTGATGAGTATACTCAAGGATTTGATAACTTATAAAATGCTAATATTCAAGAGAGGCAACTCAAACATATTAGACACAACTTTTTCATGAATGGCAAAATTCTTCAACTCAGTTTCTATAAATGTGATGCTAAGAAGCCATGGGAAAGGTTCAAAGCTAAGTGCTATTATTTCCTTTTCAAATTTAATCTCCCTTAAAATTTAAACAGAATATCACAGATAAATAAAATGTATAGATATGTGCATTCCAGGAAGAAATGGAGACTTCATTAAATATAGCAATAACTCAATAAGAATATCAAGGTATTGCCAGCACTGTCATTTTCTCCAAACAGGATATGGCTAACTGGTTGATGTCAATTTACCATCTAATTACTAAGTGAGATTCTTGCACAGGATATCAATAATGATGTCCATCAGGATAAGGATCCAACTACACAACCAACTTGAATTTGTCAATGAGTTATGAGATCAGTTTTTTATTACATGTTTGTACCTTCAATGCTGTGACAACCTGTCAATCACTCATATATCAGTACAATATCACCATAATCAACACCAGTGTGGTCGAGAAGACATTATATTTGTGGTATGCAGCAAGGACATGGTGATTTCTCTATTGGGCTCTAAGAACCACAGGAATACCTAAGATACATTATACTTGCAGTGCACATTTTAGTTGTATTCGTGAGGTAAGCCCACCATCTTTAGACAGAAAACTGAACTCACCCAAATGCGAAGAAGCCACCACTACAGCCGAGGAGCAGGGACCAAGCACAAGTGGCTGGTATAATCTTCGTAGAACATCCACACTTAGGCATGGTGATGGAGGGAGTTCTTGGGCTAAATTATCCACAATCTCGCCCCCAAAAGACAAAGCTGTACGACATGGAAAGCGCTCGTTCCGGTCTTCGCCGGGCCTTGTTGGTCAGTGAAATTCGGTCGCCATCATGGAGTGCAACAAATACCCCATTGCTTCATTCTAATGAAGTCACAATTAGATGAATTTAACTATGGAATTAATCGAATTGTACTAGCATTATATCGCAGGTGAGATTAATTGCAGTTAATCAACTATAAATCCATCCAATTTGCGTAGAGATATCAAGCACTTCACTGTGAAAAGGCTATTCCTTTGCATTGTGGGTAATCCAAAATGGTGGACTGAATGTCAAGGTCGTCGTCGCTCTTCCTCTGTCGTGTTTTGGTTTTAAAATGGGAGGCCAGCAGTCTCAAGCAACTGGTAGCACATCTGCTGGTGAGGGGTCTGAAAACAACAGCACCACTCAAGTCAATCAACATCGCATAATCTCCACTTACAAGGTAAATCATTTGTGTAATTGTCATCAAGTAAATATTCTGTGTAATGAAGATTGTAAGTAGAGCGCCCTCTATATCTGATCAAAACATGATTGATTTATGAAGAGCAACCAGTTACTCCCATATGAAAAAGTGAAATGAAATGTTAAGACTGATTGTCAGTTGTTTAACGAGCGTGATTTGAAACCTTCTGAAGTTTGTTATGGGAGTGCTGCAGTGTGAGATACAGTGCCAATTGTTAACATAAGATGTTTTGTAGTTTAAGAATCAATTAATTGCTTCATTGACATTTTGGTGCTGGAGGAGTGTCAACTACAAATATGAAGAATCTGCCCAAACCATATAGGGCCTCGTAATGTTGAGTACCACTATTCCATAGGAACCCAAGCCACTGACTCGCGAGTGATATTCAACATTACAAGGCCATTTGGTATCTGCCAAATTAGGGATTGGCACCGTTAATATTTTCAGGGTACAATATCATACCAGTATTTCTAAAAGGTTAGAATATCATACTGTCAGTATTTTTAAAGATATTGCCAGTGTGGCATTAGGGCGAGTTATCCACAGTCCATCGGCAGTCAGTGCGTCTGCTCCCCTGCTGTCCAAGCGTCCGCTGACAATCCGCCCACCATTTTTATTTATCCTTAATATATATTTTTGTTTTATGTTTGTATTTGTGTCAGTGTATATTGCAATCAGCAATAACAGATTCGCCAAATCCCAAGTGAATAATACATTTATTCATTCAAATAAAAAGGAACACTACCTTAAAACTGCTGGTTATTTTATTATTCATTGCACGTTATACAGCATAGGCTGCCTGATGACTTGAAACGGTAGCAGACAGTAAAATAAGGAGCCATTTTTTTCTGACTGACCATTGTGACCACCCTTGGTGCCATCTATCACCAGCCACAGGAACTAACACCTAGACATTATGCAAATGATAGAGACCAGAACAGAGAAGAGCATGATTTAATGAAATCATAGACTAGGAGCTAGTCTATCTTTCTTCCAGACCACCTGCAGTATATTGGCTGTTCCCTTAAGGTGACTGGCAGCTAGTCTATACTAGGTCAGTGAAGGCTAAATTGTTAACTTTAATTAAATACCACTGTTCACCTCCCTCTGGACTCTGGAGACCTATGTATGTGGGACTTAGCGAGGACCCATCCTTCCTATGTTTTGTACAGACAGTTTCATGAAAACCTGCATTTTTGGACAGGCAAACATTTCAAGGAAGATTTTTCAATTTTGACTTTTTTGTGGTAATAGTCAAATATTTTCCTAACAAACTATCTTTAATGACATGGCTGTTGTAAACTGCCCTTTTAATGACTGCCCTTTTATAAGGATTTGAAAAAAACTGGGTAGTTGAATCTGGATGGACCAAAATTTTGGAATCGCTGTTTTGACAGGCATTTTTAGAATCCTGGCTAAGACCCTGCTTAAGTCGGAGTGTGCTTTTGGAGTATATGAAAGTTTTCTGTTTTCATTAAACTACTTGCTGTCTTAGAATTTATATCTCTATCATACTGACGCTCATTGGTCTTAACTTAATCATTTGATACCCAAAATGCAGGTTTGAAATGACCATGCTTTGGTGAAATTAGATTTGGAAATAAGGGCCAAATGCATTTCCTGCTTGTGTAGATAGGTGGCTCTCAGACTGTATTCCACTTTCAAACAGGGTGAAACTAATGGTTTTTCAACTAGCTTCCATTAATCTCCTAGCATACCGAGTATCAAAGAGAATTTTATTTTTTCAGTTATCTGCTATTTAACTGATTTATTTAGAAACCCCTGACCAAAATGTGTAATATCCTGAAAGGTATTATTTGTTCAGTGTGGGTGTTGATACCAGAGAGTCCCTATGAGGCTTAGAAAAATGTTTGTTTCCTATTACCCTACCTACCCTAATTTTTTGCCCCTACCCTTATCTTTTTATTGCCCAAAATATTATCTTTTTGAAAAAGAAAGGTAAACATTTGTAACTGCTTCATATTACATGCAAAGTGTATGAGTATACAAAATAAATTTTAAAAAGAATAATCTAAAATCAATTGCAAACTTTGGAAATCTAAATGTTTTTTTCTTATATCAATGAAATTTATTTGGTGGCCGACTTTTTGGTGAAATGTGTCCTTGGAAGAATCGGGGGTGGGCGAAATTCCCCAGTAATCATTTTGTAAATGATTTATAGTGGCCGAGATTGCTAGGGCGGTCGAGATTTTTGAGAATTTTTTGGTAGATACCCAACTACTTCAGATACTGCTATTTTGCTTTACATATACATCTAATGCAGCATGGAGGAGAGAAAAAAAATATGATAGAATAAAATAAATTCCCGACCTACGTACCCTATTTTTTTCTAGCATGTAATAGGAAACAAACATATTTTTTGTTTAGGCCTGAATTTTAAAGGGATCCCTGCAGAGAGGAGATCATAGGAAGATGAGCAAGTTTCACAACTTGTGTGAATCCAGGGCTTGACGCTAAGGGTGAACCTATGGCCCCAGGCCAGTAAAAGTTCCCCAAAACAACTTCGGACCAGTAAAAAAAGACCTCAACTGGTCCTACCGGCCCAGTAAACATTTGGAGACATTCTTGTTATAAGATTTCCCCCCGAGAATGTACCCATATGTTTTTGAAATAAATGAAGATAAAATCTATAAAGATAAATGTTGTGGTGATTTTTATGCAATATTCTTTCTTGTTATGTTAAAGAAAAAATGTAGGACCAGTAAAAATTTTGCAGGACCAGCAGATGCCAGGTGTTACTGGTCCTACAGGGCCAGTATCATTTTGAGTCAGCGTTGAGGCCTGGAATCACAACATATAGAAACTATAGGCACCTCAGAGTTTCTTATATTACAACATGATACTTTCTGAAGTAATACAGAGGTGTTCAACTGTCACATTTTCCCACCAACATGAGACAGAAGCCTCAAAATGTGCGACAAGACAAACCCTTCAATCGCTGTTAAACACAGGAAACTTTCTGGAAGCTTGACCAGATAATTCTGTTACATGTTTCACTTGCATTTTTAAATACAGATTTTGTGTTAAAATGTGTAAACTCATTGATTGATATAGGTCTACGTTATTGCTACTAAGACTGATACTACTAAGACTGATAAAAATAGTGCCACCTGGTGACAACTGACAATATTCAAATTTGATTTTTGGCTGTGCTTTTGTTCCAGTTGTCAGTGTGCTCCAGGAGACAAATTATTTTAACTATCTTTGCACGATCTTATGCATTTTAAAGAAAAGCCACAATTTGCTCAGATTACAACCATTAACAATTAACATGTATTTACTTAATGAAATAAAGCATTACATCCATATACAATGCCATGTGAATTATATTGAGGTGTGAAAAAAATTATCAAATGCTTGAACTTGACATTTTTTAAATGCCAAACAAAATATTTTGGGTGCCCTGAAGGATGATTTTTAAGTGTTTGGGTGTCCAAATGACGCCCTGCTGGCTAAGACCCTGAATTATCACAGTACCATTAACTCTCTCTGCACTATCATATGAGGCACCCTGCTGGATGGCAGGAGCCCCAGGCAGCCATCGATGCAGGAGATTGCGTAGACTTACTACAAGTCTGTGATATCTGGCTCTTTCACTGATCTAACCTGAGTTTATTTCACTCCAGGTTTAGTTCTGAACAAATCCTCAAGGGGGACACACTTGAGCTGTAGTATGTATTATCAACTGCAACTCATGAAAACAGTGCTGCCATCTGTAGTTTAAGAGAGACATTAAACCCAGGGCTCGACGCTAAGGGTAAACCTATGGCCCCAGGCCAGTAAAAATTCCCAAAAACAGCTTCGGGCCAGTAAAAAAAGACCTCAACTGGTCCTACAGGGCCAGTAAACATTTGGAGACATTCTTGTTAAAAAGTTTTCCCCTGAGAATGTCCCCAATTGTTTTTTAAATAAATGAAGATAAAATTTATAAAGATAAGTGTTGTGGTGAATCTTATGCAATATGTTCTTTCTTGGTATGTTAAAGACAAAATCTAGGACCAGTAAACATTTTGCAGGACCAGTAGATGCTAGGTGTTACTGGTCCTACAGGGCCAGTATCATTTTTAGTTAGCGTTGAGGCCTGAAACCTAATTAGTATATATAGTGTTGGGGGCATTATACCTAATACAGCCTGAGAACCAGGCTACGGGACCAGTTGTCAGTGTGCTCCAGGACACTAAAATTTGGTCACCCCTGCAATAACATATCTTTGACTATCTTTACACTATCATATGAGGCACCCTGCTTGCATGAGCCCCAGGCAGCCATCAATGCAGGAGATTGCGCCACTCAGGCGTTGTCTGGGGTGTTTTGCCAACATCAACAGTACCGGCCACTCCACGGTGGTGTCAGTAATGAAAGATAAGCCAAGCACCACTCCACAGGGATTGTTTTCACAACACGCTTGTTATGAGAGAAAACGGATAGTTGTGACAGTACCTTGTCAATACTCATCTGTGAACAGCAGTAGATGGCCCTAATAAATGTAGGGTACACATGTATGCTTAAGGAACCTAATGGGGTGGAAATGAGGCTGCCTGCTTATTTTCATCCCTAATCATGGAAGATCAGTAGAAAATTAACACGTTTTTACATATTACATGCAGGGACTAAAATAGCCAGGACTTGTCCTACCTGCCCTTTAGACAGACAGTTTCATGAAAACCTCCCTTATGGACAGGCAGAATTTCTATGAGGAATTTTCAATTTTGACTCTTTAGGGGTAAAAACATTTTCCTAACAAACCATTTTCTAGGATATGGCTGAAGTGTAAATTTCCCTTTTTGACACAATAGGCTATAAATGTAGTTGGTATAGGGATTTGAAGTAGATGAATAGCTATATCTGAACGGGCAGAAATTTGGGAATTGTTGTTTTGGACAGGCATTTTTAAAATCCTATGATCCTGGTTACAGGGATGGATAGGGAAGTAAGGAATATATGACAATATTACATTACCTCAGTGTAGGTTGACTAAAATATGGTATAGTTGTGAAGCATTGTGTCCATCTGTCCAAATAATTTTAGAAAGACTGCTAGCCATTTCTTAGCCAGGATTTGGAAAAAAGGGGTTAAAACTGAGAATTTTGGGGGTCAAAGTCCAGTTACCCAATTAATAAGTATAACCATATCATCCCTATATATTGACAAAGCAAGACTTTTTATTAACATTTATGCAAAGAAAAAAGGCATTGTTTTCTAGTTCAAAAGCACTGCTCTGTCACACATTTTTTAACAAGGAAAATAGTCTACGGTATAGGTACTATCAGATTACTTCCCAGTCATTCCCAAACATTTCCTATTCCTTCCTAAGTTCCTAGATATCATGTATCGTTATTGAATAGGAAAAGTATTTGTCCTTTAAGTATTTTGATAAGTTTTTATTACACATAAACAAATACTACAAAATCTTAGAAGCTTCTTTTTACAAGTCTAATCCTTGATGCAATTGTTGCAGAACACAGTACTAAATTATTTATGAAGTACCATTTCAGCAATTATTTTTCTTACTTGATTCTTTTTATTTTATTTTCAGAGATTATGTGCAGATTCTCAAGTCTTGGATCACCTGGCTGATGGGAAGCTGATCTCACATGGGGCCTTTTTAGTGAGTAATTGCACCTGACATTCAGACTCTACATTCCTACATCGCCCAAACTGCAGATTTTGTACTACAGGTGAACTTGTATATGACGGACTCAATGGGACCAGGAAAATTGGTCCGTCATATGCAAAATTCGTCGTATACATATGACGAATACTTGATATGCATCGACTGGGACCAAGCGTATATATGCAAAAATCCGTCGTACAGTGCTCCGTCATATCCAAGTTCACCTGTATATCTATTAATAATTATAATCTTATAACAGATAGTCAATACCCCATAAATATATGATAGACATTAAAATATTTTTGCCTACACATTTACACCTTTAGATATTTGTCAGCATTAAAATTCATGAGGAAGTTTTGGGCATGAAAAGGTTAATAATCAATGACAGCTCTCCATGATATTGTTTTTTTTCCTGGTTGCAGAAATACTTTGGCGGTCTAGGCGATGATTTTGGACAGCTTTTGCTGAAATTCTACACTGGCTCTGAGGATTCTGGATTAGAATCTGGAACGGGATCCAGTTCAGGAGCTGGATCTAGATCAGGGATCAGCCAGGATGAGTTCTTGAGACAGAGCAGTATTATCTGTGGTCTCTCTGGTATCACCCAGCTGCAGGAGTTTTATCTGAGATTATTTAATCCATCGGAGGAGGATTTTAGTAAAGATGGTGAGAAGGACTTTTGATTTCTTTTTGATATACCTATGTTCTGACTTCATGCTACTATATAACTGGTATTTTTACAGGCATTTGCTTTTTCGCTATCTTTGCGCTCCCGTGATAGTGAGTGCCAAAATAATTATCTATATAGCAATAAATACATAGTTTTAATGCTTGTTTGTTTGCTTATATAATAATAGGTTTAGGGAAGATATGTGTGTTTGTTATAAATATATAATATATATATATATATATATATATATATATATATATATATATATATATATATATATATATATATATATATATATATATATATATATATATATATGTGTATGTATATGTATGAATTTTACATGTATGATATAAATATGTAAGTGGTAAACATGTATGCGGCCCTCTTACCTGTGCATTGTTGTTGTAGGGGCACAGGTGCTCCTATCTGCCTGTTGTGTGTCTGCAATGGTGAATGCTGGTCAGGCTCCGCTCGCAGAGACCGACATCACTGCAGCCATGCTAAAAACAATGGTGAGTTAGTGCAAAATATCTCAAAAAAATAACTGCATGGAGATTTCAGTATAAGATGTTTCAGTTTAAAATGCAGGAAAGTATTGGTGCCAACATTTGGCATCGTAAATTTTCTGGGTGTCTGATTTTTCAAGGGAGACAACATTGTACTCAGATTACAACCATAAACATGTATTCACTAAATGATGACCATATACAATGGCATGGGAAGTATTTTGAGGTGTAATATTGTATTGTATGTTTATTGACTGTACTGAACTGGACAAAATCATTGTATGTTTGATATTGACATTTTACGAAGTTCCTCACAAAAACCTTTTGGTGTCTTTAAGGGTGATTTTTTTGGTGTCCAAATGATGCCCTGTCACCCTGCTGGCTAAGGCTATGATTAGTCCCAAAAAAAAGTGTTTGGTTCCTATTACGTCCTAAAAAAATATAGGTAGGGTAGGTAGGGATTTTTTTTTTTATATTATTATTTATATTCTCTAACTTGCAAGATTCCCTGGAGTTGGATGGCTTCGATAAAGGTTTGCCTTGTTGTAATTGTCTTTATATGCATTAATTGTAGGCCCCTGCTTCTGTTCATCCAGACATTTATAATTTAATGGTGGGAGAATTGATATTTAGGACGGCAAGGCAAATTTTTGGGTAGGAACAGTTCAATTTTCAGTAGGATTGGCAAAAAACACTTTAGGGTAGGGGACAAAAACTAGGTAGGGTAGGGTAATAGGAACCAAACATCTTTTTTTTAGGCCTTAGAAGATATTAGTGTAAAATAAGTATCTCTCGCCAATGTTAAAAATCACTGAGTGACCTGCTTCTGATTGAGATATTTTTAGATTTTATTTGTTCAATTAGATGTGAAGTATAGAGTGGTTATGTTTGTTCATTTTCTTTCAGTTTGGCAGAGAGGAAAAGATTTCATCCTACCAGGTTAAGTCCTTCTGCTCCAGAAACTGTCCTCAGCTTTTCACAGATCTCCATGACTGGCTCCTAACTCACCTCCTGGAGCCACAGCAGTCTTCAGCACAGGTAGAACTTTACGCAATAAGAATTTCATATATCGACACTTTTTCGCCATATCAAGGCATAATCGTGACTAGCCAGTGGTGGAGGAAACTGGAATACCTAGGGAAAACCACCAGCTAATACCAAGTCACTAGGAACTTAATCACATGCCCTGAGTCAGGTTCAATCCTTGATATTGGTTTTTACAGTAATCATTGGCAATGTCACAGACCACTGAGCTTTTGGGGCAGACCCTGTATCACTCTAAGCTTGACACTATTAAGACTTCAATGGCTGCACCTTGGACATGAACAAAATGAATTAGTGGTTACAGCTAATTCATATGAGTTAATCAATTGAATCAGGTCATGTGATTACAGATAAATGCATTAAGATAACACAAAAGTTTAAACACAAACACAAATATTAAAGCTTCACTCACATGTGGAGGCATAGTTTGATAATTTGCTCTGATTGGAACATTTGGTGATCCGGGCTGGTAGATTTTTGATTTACTTGTCTGTAGCTTTTTGTTTGCCTAGATTTAGAGTTGTTCAATATTATGTTATTATTCATATTTATCACCGTATACATTTGTGAATTTGACTAAGATTGGCATGGAGAAATAACTGCTGGGCTAGTAGATATTGTGACATACTTGCCCAACATGGGAAGTTGAAATTCCAAACGTTTTGTTGTGTATAATATATATGACACTGGCTAATATTTTTCACAGGCTTAAAGATATTGAAAATAAAAATATGCCCTCATTCAAGTATAGAGATTTTTAAACAAGATTAAGTTTTTTGTTGGACACCAACTTACATCCGTCCTTAACCCATTCACACTCAGAGTGGCCAAAAAAGGCCTGACAATTTTAGATATATTTTCCGAACAAAAGCATTTTTTGTAAAATATTTGAAGGAAAAATGTTAACCAGAAGTCAAAGAACAACTCCCCTTCAAATATTCGGGAAACTTTTGCTTTATTCCTGAGTTATTTGCAAAAGTATGAACATAGCAGACAATACTTTCTAGAGGAACTCTGAGTGTTAATGGGTTAAACATGCCAGTCCCTGGGTGTGTTTCCAAATTAGGTAAGCATGAGGTGCAGGTGTAATATCCACCATCCTTTCTACTAAGTAATTTAAAGTTAACAATTGGTTATCTTTTTGCTATAGGTTGCCGAGACAGGAGCATGTTCAGGTGGGCGTGGCATCGTTCCATCATCGGTGGCCTGGGCGTTGTCTATGATTCTGTCCATCACGTACATTCCCAGTTCAGTTCTATGATTGGTAATCTTTGCTCTAGGTTGCCGAGACAGGAGGAGCGTGTTCAGGTGGGCGTGGCATCGTTCCATCATCAGTGGCCTGGGCTTTGTCTATGATTCTGTCCATCACATATATTCCCAGTTCAGTTCTATGATTGGTTATCTTTGCTCTAGGTTGCCGAGACAGGAGCATGTTCAGGTGGGCGTGGCATCATTCCATCATCAGTGGCCTGGGCGTTGTCTATGATTCTGTCCATCACATACATTCCCAGTTCAGTTCTATGATTGGTTATCTTTGCTCTAGGTTGCTGAGACAGGAGGAGCATGTTCAGGTGGGCGTGGCATCGTTCCATCATCGGTGGCCTGGGCGTTGTCTATGATTCAGTCCATCACATATATTCCCAGATCAGTTCTACGATTGGTTATCTTTGCTCTAGGTTGCCGAGGTAGGAGCATGTTCAGGTGGGCGTGGCATCGTTCCATCATCAGTGGCCTGGGCGTTGTCTATGATTCTGTCCATCACATACATTCCCAGTTCAGTTCTATGATTGGTTATCTTTGCTCTAGGTTGCTGAGACAGGAGGAGCATGTTCAGGTGGGCGTGGCATCGTTCCATCATCGGTGGCCTGGGCGTTGTCTATGATTCAGTCCATCACATACATTCCCAGTTCAGTTCTATGATTGGTTATCTTTGCTCTAGGTTGCTGAGACAGGAGGAGCATGTTCAGGTGGGCGTGGCATCGTTCCATCATCAGTGGCCTGGGCGTTGTCTATGATTCTGTCCATCACATACATTCCCAGTTCAGTTCTATGATTGGTTATCTTTGCTCTAGGTTGCTGAGACAGGAGGAGCATGTTCAGGTGGGCGTGGCATCGTTCCATCATCGGTGGCCTGGGCGTTGTCTATGATTCAGTCCATCACATATATTACCAGATCAGTTCTACGATTGGTTATCTTTGCTCTAGGTTGCCGAGACAGGAGCGTGTTCAGGTGGGCGTGGCATCGTTCCATCATCGGTGGCCTGGGCGTTGTCTATGATTCAGTCCATCACATATATTACCAGATCAGTTCTACGATTGGTTATCTTTGCTCTAGGTTGCCGAGACAGGAGCGTGTTCAGGTGGGCGTGGCATCGTGCCATCATCAGTGGCCTGGGCGTTGTCTATGATTCTGTCCATCACATACATTGCCAGTTCAGTTCTACAATTGGTTATCTTTTTGCTATAGGTTGCTGAGACAGGAGCATGTTCAGGTGGGCGTGGCATCGTTCCATCATCGGTGGCCTGGGCGTTGTCTATGATTCTGTCCATCACATACATTCCCAGATCAGTTCTACGATTGGTTATCTTTGCTCTAGGTTGCCGAGACAGTAGGAGCGTGTTCAGGTGGGAGTGGCATCGTTCCATCATCAGTGGCCTGGGCGTTGTCTATGATTCTGTCCATCACATACATTCCCAGTTCAGTTCTACAATTGGTTATCTTTTTGCTCTAGGTTGCCGAGGTAGGAGCATGTTCAGGTGGGCGTGGCATCATTCCATCATCAGTGGCCTGGGCGTTGTCTATGATTCAGTCCATCACGTACATTCCCAGTTCAGTTCTATGATTGGTTGTCCTTGCTCTAGGTTGCCGAGACAGGAGCGTGTTCAGGTGGGCGTGGCATCGTTCCATCATCGGTGGCCTGGGCGTTGTCTATGATTCTGTCCATCACGTACATTCCCAGTTCAGTTCTATTATTGGTTATCTTTGCTCTAGGTTGCTGAGACAGGAGCATGTTCAGGTGGGCGTGGCATCGTTCCATCATCAGTGGCCTGGGCGTTGTCTATGATTCAGTCCATCACATACATTCCCAGTTCAGTTCTACAATTGGTTATCTTTGCCCTAGGTTGCCGAGACAGTTGGAGCGTGTTCAGGTGGGCGTGGCATCGTCCCATCATCAGTGGCCTGGGCGTTGTCTATGATTCTGTCCATCACATACATTCCCAGTTCAGTTCTATTATTGGTTATCTTTGCTCTAGGTTGCTGAGACAGGAGCATGTTCAGGTGGGCGTGGCATCGTTCCATCATCAGTGGCCTGGGCGTTGTCTATGATTCTGTCCATCACATACATTCCCAGTTCAGTTCTATGATTGGTTATCTTTGCTCTAGGTTGCTGAGACAGGAGGAGCATGTTCAGGTGGGCGTGGCATCGTCCCATCATCGGTGGCCTGGGCGTTGTCTATGATTCTGTCCATCACGTACATTCCCAGCTCAGTTCTACAATTGGTTATCTTTGCTCTAGGTTGCCGAGACAGGAGCGTGTTCAGGTGGGCGTGGCATCGTCCCATCATCGGTGGCCTGGGCGTTGTCTATGATTCTGTCCATCACGTACATTCCCAGTGGTATGGTGGAGCTGGCCTCCACAGAGGAGAACAAGACAAGGGCAAAGGCATCCAGGCTAGGCTTACTTGTAAGTTCAGTCCAAAACATACACATTCAAGTGGAGATGATTTAGGGTTGTCACTATTAGAGTGATGATTCCCTCTAGTAAACTACCAATATTTTTCTAGTGTTTTCCTATGAGCAAAAAATGATCTTATTTTGGCATTGAGTTTGTAAAATATGCATTCAAAAAACAAGTTGACACATACAATTATTTTATGATATCTAGGATGCCTTTCTAAGAAAAAAATGGTACGGTACTGGTATCTGTACCAAATGGTTCAGTATTTTAGCAGTACTGTTAATGATACTTTATTGCATTACCTTGTCATGTTAAGGATACTGGACAATCCCTAATGAATGATAACTTCACAGTGGTCAGTATCATCACGAGTCCATTTAAAGAATGAAACAGTATAATACAGTACTTTGATACCGGTACCAGTTCTGATACCTGTTGATGGTATCCAACCCCATTTCTATCTGCCTCACAACAACTTGGATTTGTCTTGGCAGGCACCACACTGCTATTTTTAATGAGATTTTTTGTTGCAGCACTCTGAGTCTGGGCTGTGGACCAAGCTGTTTGACAGCCACACTGACAGGCTGAGCATGAACAGGTTCAAGCACCATGTGTTTGACTATAAGGCGCCCACCCTCATGCTGCTGTTATAATGATATTATTTGTTTCAGCTCTCTGAGTCTGGGCCGTGGACCAAGCTGTACGACAGCCACACTGACAGGCTGAGCATGAACAGGTTCAAGCACCATGTGTTTGTCTACAAGGCGCCCACCCTCATGCTGCTGTTATAATGATGTTGTTTGTTGCAGCTCTCTGAGTCTGGGCCGTGGACCAAGCTGTACGACAGCCACACTGACAGGCTGAGCATGAACAGGTTCAAGCACCATGTGTTTGTCTACAAGGCGCCCACCCTCATGCTGCTGTTATAATGATGTTGTTTGTTGCAGCTCTCTGAGTCTGGGCCGTGGACCAAGCTGTACGACAGCCACACTGACGGGCTGAGCATGAACAGGTTCAAGCACCATGTGTTTGTCTACAAGGCGCCCACCCTCATGCTGCTGTTATAATGATGTTGTTTGTTGCAGCTCTCTGAGTCTGGGCCGTGGACCAAGCTGTACGACAGCCACACTGACAGGCTGAGCATGAACAGGTTCAAGCACCATGTGTTTGTCTACAAGGCGCCCACCCTCATGCTGCTGTTATAATGATGTTGTTTGTTGCAGCTCTCTGAGTCTGGGCCGTGGACCAAGCTGTACGACAGCCACACTGACGGGCTGAGCATGAACAGGTTCAAGCACCATGTGTTTGTCTACAAGGCGCCCACCCTCATGCTGCTGTTATAATGATGTTGTTTGTTGCAGCTCTCTGAGTCTGGGCCGTGGACCAAGCTGTACGACAGCCACACTGATGGGCTGAGCATGAACAGGTTCAAGCACCATGTGTTTGTCTACAAGGCGCCCACCCTCATGCTGCTGTTATAATGATGTTGTTTGTTGCAGCTCTCTGAGTCTGGGCCGTGGACCAAGCTGTACGACAGCCACACTGATGGGCTGAGCATGAACAGGTTAAAGCACCATGTGTTTGTCTACAAGGCGCCCACCTTCATGCTGCTGTTATAATGATGTTGTTTGTTGCAGCTCTCTGAGTCTGGGCCGTGGACCAAGCTGTACGACAGCCACACTGACGGGCTGAGCATGAACAGGTTCAAGCATCACGTGTTTGACTACAAGGCGCCCACCCTCATGCTGCTGGAATACACAGACAAACTCTACTGTCTCGCCTGTGACCAGGAATGGAGGTATACCTCATAATATAATGAAAGACAAAGCTTTCTAATGAATACCAACATGACAGGGTTTTGTTGTTTATCAAAAATCTTTGCATCCTTGTGTTTTGGACGAAAATAGCTTCAGCATTGGAAGGGTTAATATACCTCATTTTATGAGTTTACAAGCTTATATGTGTTTTACTTTATTCCTATAAGGAAAATATTGTATTATAATAAGTATTATATCCCCCCTTTCTCTTTAATGGTACTTGTTTAAATGTTGTGATACCAATACTCTTGTTTTGTAAATTGTATGAATAGCTTGGCAGTAGTGCTCAGCAAGCAGGAAAATTAACATTGTTTTTTTTTTAAATAAAAATAAAAGATATGGAGGTGGGTAGATAGGGCATGTCACAAGCCATGAGGTTGGTACCGTTTCACAGAGGCTATTTTACATAATTCAAGAAGTTTCATTTTCACTTTTCTTTTAGAGTTCTATTTTCCATGTTGTGAACATTTTCACTGAAACAAAATAAGACAAAAATGATGACAAAAACATTTCTTATTGCCACAGACTTTCCCGCCATAGCAAGTTGAATTCTTAAAACCTGTTAATAGAAAAATATAAATATTGCTGGGCAAATTAATAATTATTGGGGTAATCTTGCCCTGCTGGCAAGTTGATGTAAAATTTTAGTAAAATCTTTCTGTTTGTTTCAGGGACAGTAGTGAGCGGTGGGGCGGCGGGGAATGCCTCTTATTACAACTCAAACCAGAATTCAAGATCATGCTCAGTAAGTTACAACAATACACTGTGATATCTGGTTCACCCAGTCATGCCTTGGAATGATACTAGATATTTGAAAATATCATAGTAACCATTCAGGAATTTGCAAACTATTTGAATAAGAGTATTAGGGTGGATTCTGATTAAAATTTCTCCTCTAAATATTTCCCAAATAATCAAGCCTATTTTGGCTGCTTCAGGCAGGAGTGGGGTCAATATTCTAGACCAAAAAACTTTAGAGTCCCCTCAAATATTGAAAATACATATTTGTGAAATTTACCAGTGCGTGCAGAGAAAGTCTGTTTTTGTAAGCAGCTTGTATTTATAAAAAGGTTTAGTATCTTGTCAAATCTTTATCGCCTGAATTTTCTCACAACTGGTTTGGGTATACTTGTAAATGGTACATGAACTTCGTTTCACCAAGAAGTGATTAGAACTCTGAGACAGATGAAGCAAGTATGGATTTAGGTTAGATATTTATAGATTTATTTATTTTGGGGGAAAATTTCTCTTATTCTTTATTAATATGATTTATTTTGAACTTGAATCTATATATATATCAGTAGATGAGCTGAAAAAAAAAATGGATCACCATACCCTACTTTTGATATAGGATATTTCTTGTTTGCTGAATTAACTTGCTGTTCATTCTGTGTTTTTTTATTACTCCGAGGTGGTGCCAGTATGGTTTACTTGAACATGACCAACAGAAATGTTCCCAAATGTATCCAGTTTGGCAAAGACACAAGGAGCTTGATTCTACAGATAGATAATGATCTGGAGAAAGTCAAAGAGTATGGCATAGAAAAACCCATTGACAGACTACAGGTGTGTACAACTGAGCCGTAATAATGAGAAGTGTTGATATAAAGTAAAAACTCTCATTGTAAACACCCCAGATATGCCAACACCTCTTAATATTCCCGGTCCCATTTGTATCTTTTACATTATGAAAAGACCTCTGTGATGCGAACACCTCTTAATGTGAACACATTTTCCCGGTCCCATTAGTATCTTTTACATTATGAAAATACCTCTGAGATGTGAACACCCCTGAATGTGAACGCTTTTGCCCTGATCCCAAGGTGCTTATATCTCCGAGGTGGTGAATAGGTCAACCAATCACCTAGCACTGAAAGGTTCAAATATTTTGCTGCTTAATAGCAAACTGCCATTGTGTGGAGACTTCCAGGTCGCAAATAAGTCAATTTCATGTATATTTTAAATCTCAAACAATACAGTATGATACTTTGCTTTTTTTTGTACAATACATTTTCCCAATCAATATGGGTACTTGTTATCATTTCGAGAATGTTTCCTCTTTAATGGATATTTCTGCCTGGTGGTAGAAATCCTGGATCTGCCCTTGATATGTGTGTTGTTTTTGTTGCCGCAGGTGCTGGGATGTGGGGGAGCTGGAACCAGGGAAGCCCAGCAGGAGCAGAAACAGTGGGAGAGCAGAGAGGCTCAGAGGTCCAAGGACAGAAAGGTAACATATCTACAGGCTATCAATGGTGCATAACCCTTATGCTGCTGGTGGCTAATTTGTTCAATACAAAATGATGCAAAAAAAAACTGAAAAATTACTGAAACCCAGTCGCATGGGTACTCATCTGAGAGCACTCGGCGAGAGCTATCCCATGAATACCAACATGACCAGGTTTAGATGATTTTCAAAAATATGATTGTCCTTGTGCTTTGGATGAAAGTAGCCTCAGCATTGGAAGGGTTAAGGATTGGCACCTTCAAATTTTTCATGGTACGCTACAATATCGATTCGATACCTTAACAATATTTTTCATGATACTGCCTGCCTTCCAAGGACCTACTTTTGTTAAATTTAGCATAGTCAGCTTCTGAAATTTCACTATTAAATAGAGGAACTGCCTTCGTTCTGATACGTCCAAGTGGCACTTAGTTTAATTTCTTATTTATTTTAGATTTAAACAATACAATATGATACTTATGTTTTTCAATGTAATACTTTTTCCATTCAATATCAGTATTTGGAATTGTGTCAAGTACTGGTACCTATCCCTAAATGGCGCTCATACTCTTTCTAAAAGCAAATAAATCATGCATGGAGTATGAATGATATTTTGAATCAATGACTTGCCAATGTTGGAATCATGTGAGCAACAAAATATTTAAATGCTTACAAAACAACTATTTACGATAAATATGACTCATACGTTGATGATCTTCGTGACCATGGGGAAGGAGGAGGTGTGGTAAGCAATGATTAAATGGGCCATTAGAAAACACTTCAGACCTCGACGTTTACTCAAAAAGTTACTGGCCTCGTAGGACCAGTAACACCTAAGGTCTACTGGTCCTGTAATTTTTTTACTGGTCCTACAAGTTATATATGCATTGTTTTTTCATCCTTGTTTGGGTGTAAGTTTGTCTTTCGACATTAAGCAAAATATTGTAATAATTCTTAGATAATAGATATGCCCTGAAACTTCTTTTTGAAAATGTTGAGGTCTGTTTTTTCTGGCCTGAAGCCGTTTTTTGGAATTATTAATGGCCTGAGGCACTGTTCGTGTCAAGCCCTGCACTCGCCCCGCCAGCGCAATCTCTGTACTTATTTCTGTTTTTGATTTCCAGCTGAAGTTGGATGATTGGGAAGACAGCGCAGACCGCCAAATCCTGGAGATGGGAGGAGTAAAAACACAACATGCGGAGAGGTGATACACACAGGCACTAGTGCTATCTATCAAATCCTGGAAATGGGACCGTTGTTCCTTGGAAATGGTAGGAGTTAGAGCGAGACTTGTTGAGAGGTGATACACAGACACTAGTGATGACTGTCAATTCTTAGAAACGGGAGGAGTTAGAGCAAAACTTGTCAAGAGTTGAAACACAGAACTACTGCAGACTGCCAATCCTTGGAAATGGGAGGAGTTAGAACAAGACTTGTCGAGAGGTGATACACGGACACTAGTGATGACTGTCAAATCCTGAAGATGGCAGCACCATAAACAAAACACAGAGAGGAGATACAGGAACGCACAGACACTAGTACGGACTGTTAACCCCAATACAAAATGATGCAAAAAAGCTTTAAAATGAAAGAAATCCTTGCCTATAGGTACTCATCTGAGAGTACTATGTGAGAGCTTTCTAATGAATACCAACATGACAGGGTTTAGATGGTTATCAAAAATCATTCATCATTGTGCTGTGGACGAAAGTAGCCTTAGCATTGGTATGGTTAAATTCTGTTGATTTGACAAGACGTGCAGAATAATTACACAGGGACGTATACACTCTGTGCACAGTGCAATGGTTATTTGGTTCCCCTTGCTGTCATGATAAACAGAGAGGTGACTCAGGGATATACACACACAGATTTCCTGGTGGATTGTGTGTCAGATGCTGGCAGATCCTCACCTCTGCACAGGAGTCAATTTCCACCAGAAGCATGTGGGAAAGTTACCAGTGACCTTGATGTAGCCAGTATTGGGTGCATCAGTTTTAGATTTATTAATGAGAACTATTGAAAATGTGATGATTTTACATGATAGTTGATATTTTATATAATCCATCCATGCTGAGCATACCCAGGTGATGTTTTAATATTTTGATTTTATGGTTCTCTTTAACCCTTATGCTGCTGGTGGCTAATTTGGCCATTACAAAATTATGCAAAAACCTGAAAAATGACTGAAACCCTGGCACATGGGTACTCATCTGAGAGTTCTCGACGAGAGCTATCCAATGAGCACCAACATGACAGGGATTAGATGGATTTCAAAAATCTTTTCATCCTTGTGCTTTGGACGAAAGATAGCCTCAGCATTGGAAGGGTTAAGCTCTAGAGCCAGTGTTTTAAACTATTTGAAGAGAAAACAGTATTTATGAAATGAATGTCAACAATCTCTGTCTTGACTTCAGATCACTTGATAGATTTTGAGAGCACTCAACAAGGAATCTCTCTCATATTTAGAAAAAGGTTAAAATATAGATTGTATATATGTCATGCCTAACCATTTTGATTATCAGTAGGAAGAGGTTTCAGCACAAACAAATAAACAACAAACCTCCTTGAATAAAGTTTACGTGATGGAATTTCCCCAGGTGTTCTGTATTATATCTTTGTCATGTAACTTTTAGGATGGCACCTTTGATCAGATTTGATTTTCTGTTTGCTGTTTGGCTTATTGTTCGTTTAGTACCCTCCCGTTCCCGAGATAGGCTCTAAGATTATACTTCAACTAACTGTAAAAGCAATATGTAGGGGGACTGCCATCAGGTGGCATTATAGTATTTGCCTTATATCAATGATGGAGACCATTACAAAATGCATCATTGTCCTGTTGATTTCACCTGGCTTTCAAAAACTATAAATATCCCCTGTAGAAAAGCCATTGAAGCCATTTTTCTTCAGCAAGGTCACGTAGACAAATTTTTACCAGCTGAGCATCATGATGAATATCATACCAAATCAATTTATTTTTTAATTTCTCCACACATCGATCATTTCTATTAATTTGTTCCTGCATTTCTTGAATATTTATATACTTTCGATTTGTATATCTTTAAATGAACCTGAATCACTGAAATTCATGATTTTTCATGGTGTTGAAGGGGACAAAACTAAGTGGCCTGGTGCAAATTATGCTTGACCTCCAATATTGTGGCTCATAATAAATAGATGTTTCTATGCTAGAGTGCTATAATCCTTGACCTAGAACCATTATTTCGCTTTTAAAATAAGTAATCATTGGTTTGTTTCATGGTGTGTTCTCATTGATTTGTTTCATGGTGTGTAATATTTTAAAAGAAAACAATAAGCAAACACAGATTTCAGACTTTTACTTGGAATATATACATATTATACTTATATTCAAGGTACATGTCAAGATAAACAACAAGGTATACATAGTATCTGGGCTTCTCTCTGTAAAATAGTAGTTTGAGGTAAATAAGTCCTATAACCCTACACTTTTCGAGGCCTCTGATTGGTGGAAGGCAAGCAACTGTGGTACAAAATAAGTAAACACAGATTTCAGATTTTTACTAGGAATAAAATACATAATAAACATATTCAAGTTACATGTCTGGATAGATGATTATAGTATCAGGGCTTTTCTCAGCAAAATGGATGGGGATAATCATTATGGGTTGACAGTGAAAAAAACATCCACTGTTGTATGTATTTATTGCTTCTCACTTAACTTCATTCTTAGATAACTGGTATCTGTCCAAGTCTCAAACCTCTATACAGCTCAGTGAGACTAAATTATAAAAATTGTTTAAGTGAAATTCCACAGTACACAATATGATTGTCTTGACATCAAATACTAGCTGATAACTGTGCAGGATTGCGACGTGACTTGGCCAGGATCCGTAATGCCTGTCATTTAGACAGACAGCTATCTGATAACCTTTTTGGACAGGCAAAAAATTTTATGATGAATTTTCAAATTTGATTTTTTGAGGGTAATAACGAAATGTGTTCCTAATAAACCATCTTCTAGGACAATAACTGAAGTGTGCACTGTCCTTTTTGACACAATAGGCTATTAAATATTATAGAAGTAGATTAGTAGCTAATCCTGGATGTGCAGAAATTTCGGAATTCCTGCTTTGCACAGGCATTTTTCAAATGCTGGCTAAGCCCCCGAATGCAATCCTCTAGTAGTATTATACTTGTACGTTACTGACTAACATACTTCTCTGGTAGTGCGTGGTGGGTTGCAATATTACAGAGCAGTTGACAATACAAGCATAAGAAGGGTCACAAAAAGTCCATGTGACACAGGCACAGCACTTCCTGTGGGGCATGGATTGCCATAACCCTGGACGCCCGCACACACTGTAGACTCTTCATCGCCCCGCTTGAGTTGGCGGTAGTGAACATACGGGTCTTTTTTGGCCACCATCCACGAAGCACCGAGAAGCCGCAGGTTATTTCCAGACACAAACGCCTGAACATCAAACAGGCATCTGCCAAAAATAAAAACACAGTGTCAGTACAAGCAAAATAAACAGTTCAAAATTATACAACATTGAATTGTTATTAAAATAACATAACATATTTCATCATGTATTTGAAACAGCATAACATATTTCATCATGTATCTGAAACAACATAACATATTTCATCATGTATTTGAAACAGCATAACATATTTCATCATGTATCTGAAACAACAGAACATATTTCATCATGAATTTGAAACAACATGACATATTTCATCATGAATTTGAAACAACATGACATATTTCATCATGAATTTGAAATAACATATTTCATCATGTATTTGAAACAACATAACATATTTCATCATGTATTTGAAACAACATAACATATTGCTTCATGTATTTGAAACAGCATAACATATTTCATCATGTATTTGAAACATGTTTCTTACCAGTGAACTTCATCATGTGTTTGAAACATATTTCTTCCAAGTGAACTTCATTATGTATTCGAAACAAGTGATATGTAATACTGCTATCTTGATGGGTATTTTTTCACCAGGCCATACCCCCAAAGATCTTTGAAGGAAACTTATGACTATAGGACCTGATCATCATTGATTTTTTTTATTAATTTGATTTAAACATTAAATCACAGATCCCCTTAGGTATCTTGGAATATAATTGAGGGAGAATTGTTGACAAGAAGACAACCAACAACCCTCCTTCACTTCACCTCTGCTGGTGGCTAATTTGGCCAATACAAAATGATACAAAAATAACTCAAAAAATGACTGAAACCCTGGCAAATGGGTACTCATTTGGGAGTACTCAATGAGAGCTATCCAATGGATACTAACATGATAGGGTTTAGATGGTTTTCAATTTTTTTTTGAATCCTTGTGTTTTGAACAAGGATGAGTTCATACAGTAGAACAGGAAATGATTCTGAGCATGTAATTAATCCGAATTTACTGAATTCAAAAATATCGGTATAATTTAATTTGTATTAAAATCTACCCCCATCTGTGTTAATGTGGGAACTGACTCTTTAAATTCGGAGAGGTCATTTTTGCACCCTGGATTAATTTCCTATTCTACAATCTACAGTATACATTTTGCTTACCTTCCAGCTAGTCTAGCAGGACAGTTGCCCACATGCTGCAGATATGAGGTATTGGTTAGTTTGCCCTGTTGTTCATACACCAGGTAGTAGTAATGGTGGGGTTTGTTATCGGGAGGCGTGGGACCCTGGTAGTCCAAGAAGACCTCGCCCTGGGACACCATTCCGTCGGGGATGTTGAGTACCACCATATGGAGTAGAGGACGAGCGCTTGTGCCGACCGCTGCCACAGGAACATCTGGATCTACCATCAGCATTGTCCACATCTTGCCTGGAAATGTATGCAGTAAAAACTAATTTGGATTTTGAGTTTTTATTATTGTTACCTTTGTACCTTATTCACTTATCAGGTTAAATTGTGACTGACCAGCTGTAAGTGGTGGAAGAAACTAGAAACATTACCTAAATCCAAGTCTCCGGTAACTTTCTCACGTGCCCCGGCCACGCCTGCGCAGTGGTTAGAGACAGTGAGCAGTCAGTGGCCCATCAGGGCAGGTCCTTGCAGTAAACACTAACTCAGATTTCCACGTATTATTCCACATACAGTGAAACCTGTGAGATGTGAGCATTTTGGAACCAGGGCAAAAGTGTTCACATTATGTGGTGTTCACACCTCAGAGGTCTTTTCACCATGTATTACCGGTAAGTACAAAGTGGAGTACTAGATTGTGTTTTCATCTGAGATGTTCACATTTTGGAGGTTTCATTTCATTATGATGCTTGAAGAAAAGTTTATGTTTGTTAATCACATTTTCATATCCCCTTCAAATGATGAAAAAATAATCATGATATGAAGATCATCTGATAATAGTGTCTAATATTGTCACCAGGTCCTTTTTTTAGAATTGACAATATGCTTTTTACCTTAAGTCCCAATTCTTAAAAACCTTGTATATAATAGCATGAAATTAACAGAGATGTAAAAAATTAAATGAGCCTTTAATGCCAGAATTTTAATCTCTCTGAGACATGATATAATAATCAGGTCCTTTAGTTTTGGAATCAACAATTTGCTATTTCAAAAAGAAATAATATGGTCAATTCAAATTCATTAGAAACTTTGTATAGTATAGGATTGGAATAAGATTTAAGATGTTAAAACATTGAAGTAAGCCTTTTTGTCAGAGTTTTGATCCTGGAGGTAGGCCTGGGCCAACTGCGCTAAGAATCTTACGTCAAATCTTAGCTAAGTGTTTGTCTCAACCAACGAAATTTCTTAGGTCAACAGTTACAGCAATAGAAATCAAGTTATTTTTTTATTTAAGATTCTCTGTGCAGTCAGCCCCTGGCAACTCTGGAAGTCCCTCTTACCTGCAAAGGCCGCAGTGGCGTTGAAGTATGGCATTGCCATGGTAAAGGCATAGTCCCTCGTGGTGCCTTCTGTCCTTGTTTCTGCTGTGCTGAACACTTCCTTACCTACAGGGTTAAGACTGAACGACCTCGCCCTGGAAAACAAGACAAGTGTTTACAAAAAGCTAAGCAACAACCCTCATTCAGTGTGAATTCCATAATTTCTTCAGAAGTATACTTCAACTGCATATGGTCTGACAATTTTAGACTATCATATTTCAGTAATATAATAAGTTTATTTGAGAACTCTCCATTACCTAGAGGGTTAAGACTGAACGCCCTCGCCCTGGAAAACAGCAATTTTTACAGGCATTTAATTTTCGCTATTTTTGTGCTGGCCACGATAGCGCCAAAATAACATCCTTCAAATCAATATCCTGCTATGTATCTGCTTTGTTTGAGTGCTTGAATTTTAAGCACAAATACCCTCTAGCAGGGCTGTAGAGCGAAGTATTTAGCACTCCAAATTAAAGCTGTATACATAGGGTTCCAACTACCTGCTCATTGAAACCCTCCCTTTCATTGTTGCCAAAAGCAGCCTGACCATAACATCTTGCAGGCCGTATGAAGAAATCTTGTTCAGAACACCACCATTACTCTCATTCAAATATTTTGTAAAAACACTCATAATTCAAATGTTACTATAAAAAGTATCAAATATCCAGAAAACACTTTTTAGAGGACCTGTTTTTTTTGTTGTTGTTTTTTGCATTCCTGTACTCCGTACTCAAATGTTTTGAATATAACTACTTAGACCTACTATATTTACCACAAAAATTTTGAAAAAATAAAGAAAACACATAGGCATTTGCCTGAGATTTTTGGTAAACACGAGGAAAATAAATACTGATGCATTCATGATGGTTGGTCTAGGTTTCCTTATTTACTCGGACAAATTTTACACCATAGGAAGTGCATCCTTCTTTCTTTATTTATCTACTTATTGACTCACCCATATGAATGTTCTTTGCAGCATGATTTGAAGCTGATTGGCTTAGTGTTGAATGTGATGTCTACTGACAGAGAAAATGTCACATCACTCGGCAACCAAGGACGGCTGTGTTTTCTTGCAGCTGTAAACAGAATAAAAAATAATATCAAGATACTAAAAGTTGTGTTTGTTTTTTCGTCAAAAAATAAAGATAATTTTCATTTTTAGATTTGGATACATGCATGAAATTATATAATTTGATTTAAATTTGAAATCCTGCTTATTTTCACTTTTCATATTACATGAAAGCTGTATCATGACCAGCCAGTTGCTTATAGTGGAAGTAACCAGGGGAAACCACCAACTTACCCTAAGAATATAGTGTACCATGTCTTCGTTAAATTGTTACACGTCTCTAGTAACAGGTAAAGCATGATTATGATCTATACTTTGTTAGGAAAGGTAGGAATGGGGTTTTACATCGCTTTCAACAGCTTAGGTCATATCGCGATGAAGAAATTCCTTTCTCTTCACGAATAGTTTAAGGGGTCTTTCAGTTGCAGAAGGACCAAAGAGGGTCTTCCACAACGCCGCACATTTATATAGCGACCAGGCCAACCCACTCTTTTGGGGACCCAGCTTCAGAGATTCGAACCTGCGAACTCACGCTTGGGCGACAGGCATCGGCCACTAGGCCAAGAGGATCCTCTCTACAATGGTATCCATTATGCTGGTGGTGGTTAATTTGGTCAAATGATACAAAATGATGAAAAAAAAACTGAAAATGACTGAGACCCTGGTAAATGGATACTCATCTGAGAGTTCTCAGCAAGAGCTATCCAAGGAATACCAACATGACAGGGTTTAGATGTTTTACAAAAATGTTTGCTTTCTTATGCTTTGGATGAAAGTACCAGCCGGTAGCCTCTGCATTGGAAGGGTTAGGACTCATAAGTAAGGGTTGAGACTGACCTTTGCTGACCAGCATAACGCAGTTGTTGAGGATTCCCTGCTTCTTCATCCCCTCAACAGCATACGCGTCTCCCACAGTGTGGATCCAGTTCATCGCTATTGGACCTGAAATTCATAGGAAAAAATTGTTTATTGTCAATTCTTCGGTCATATAAAGTCCAAGTCTAAGCACATGCCACCGATCTGAATAAAACAAAACAAACACAATGCAAACGTAAAAGTGATAGGCACCACTTCACCTACAAAACATGTATTTTTGTATAACCTTAAGTTTCCATCCCCAAAAGCATGCATATATTTATGTTTAAAACGCTCACAACTGTACGATGGACCAAGTGTGAGAGAGTAAATAAAAGACTTTATTTTCACGACCGTTTTTCGGGGAGAGAAAATAAAAAGTTTTATATTTCATATCCCCCCCAAAACGGTCGTAAAAATGATATATATTTTTCTCTTTCACATGGTTGGAAAAAATACTTTTATTTTCTCTCCAAAGAAAGGTGGTGAAATAAATAAAAAGTGTTTTATTTACTCTTGATCCATGATACAAATGGCCTTTTGTCGATCAAATATCTCCCTGTTAACCCATTAATACCCGCAGTGATCATAAGCAGCCTTGCAATTTGGCAAAAGAATATTTGGGAAAATGTTTGAATGAAAATTGCAAATCACATTATTACCAACAATACTCCTTCAAATATATTTTTTAAATCAATCTTAATTTCCAAGTTATAGTTAAAAGTATTATATACTCAGACGTCAATGTTTTACATAATAAATCATCTAAGGTCAATGTCGAGGGGAACCTTTTAGTATGAATTTCCTAGTAGTGGCGAACATACTCACCTACAAGCGCATTCATTTGCGCAAACTTTGTCATGTTGAACGTCATGAAGGCACTTTTGAACATAGGATTGACCGTTATGTTCTTGTTGGTCTGCTTGAAGAGGACGAAGACGTAGGGATTGATCTTGTCCATCATATTCCGTGGACCATGGTAGGGTTTGAACACCTTTAGAGTAAGATATAAACCATTCGTACATGAACTTCCAACGAGTAAATGCCATTTGACAGCTACAGTACTATGATCTATAGGGAAGCGTGAATACAATACGAATTTGTAAATTATTTCAAGAAAACTTGAGATTTATCTTACCAACCCTCTTTTAAAACATATTTGTTTTTCAATTCCTTGATACATTCACAGAGGAAATTGTTTTCCAGGCAATTCAATCGTCATTTCTCATTGAGTTGGGACAGGAAGGATCTCAAGACACGTCAGTACTTGTGTGCAACACCTATGTACTACAGATATCAAGATCCTTCTATATCTTGGGAAACACTATATATCTACTGTATTATAAGTTACTCAGCATGTAAGGATGTAACACTCAAATTAATTTTAGTGTGTAAAATTTTGCGAATCATCGAAAATTAAGCAAACATTTATTTCTGATGAATTACTGGAAGCAACAATTAAATCAATACTATTCGATAGCTGTGTCATGGTAAGCGAAATATGTATCTTTTTGAAAGTCATTTTTATCGTAGTCCTACTGATACCTTATAAATGATAAATCCAATTGGTATTTTAGATTTTAATCAAATTCTACATTTTCTGTCCTTTCAGTTACCAATGGCTGTGAGTGTCGCTGACTGAGCGCCCCCCACACACACACATTAATTTCTGCACTCACACTGCAGGCGGATCGAGCTACCAGCAGAGGTTTTTCACTTGAATTTGCGAGTCACATACCTAAATCCATCTTATTTACTTCCTGCCCTCTTGACTTCCAGATATACATTATGTTGGCAGATTATAATGCACAAATAGTGTTTTAAACACCAAAAGACAATTTCTAATGACGGTGCAACGACCGTTCCTGCAAATGATGTGGTATGCCTAGCAACGGTTGTCAGGCATCATAGGAAATATTGGGGTCCTAACATCGAACGCTGTGAAAAGCATGGTTAGGATCCCAATAAATAATTAATATTAGGCTCCTAACATTGATAATTGTTAAAAGCAATGTAAGAATCCCAATTCAGTCCAGCATTTACAATACAGAAATTGACCAATCAGCTGCTAGAATCAGAATGGAGCTGATGATAAATGTGGATGCACAGTCAATCATATTCTGAAAATGCATATTCATCTGATTTGTTTTTCCTACCTCCCCCTTGCTGATGTCTCCGCCCGCTATGTTTACGAATATACCATGTGTCCAGCCATAGGGTGCGTCTATGACCACTAGGGTGTACTGTGTGTCGGCTTCAGGGGTCCAGCTCACACTGGGGGCCATGCGGAAATACCACGTGGGTAGGATGGGACCCGTGATGGGGTTCAAACTGAAGGATTTCTGTTTCTCACTGTAATGGTTTCCACACGCCTTATAGTCACCTATAGAATAGAATTGTGAACATGATGATGATGATGATGATCACTGTTCTAATAATGATGATGATGCAGTATACTGGATCGTTACAGGATACCGATTCTAAATCAGAGTTAACGATTTTGTTTCCTTGCTTACCATTGAGACGTAGCATTGACTGCTAACTGTCTCTTAACACTACAAGGGCTCGCATCTGACTTTAGGTATGTAAGAAGGGTGCCAATGACTTAGGGTTAGGCGGTGTTTCCCCGGTTACTCCGGTTTTCTCCACCATTGATGACTGGCTAGTCACGACAAAGCTTTAATATTACAGACAAAGTGATGATAAACGAATTTCGAATATAAATAAGTATATAATGAATAACAAATACATATACAGATAGGTAAATATAATACAGATGGTACAAACATGATAAATAAGTGAATAGATAAACAAATAGACGAATGAAAGAACAAACATGGAAAAAATGGATAATACATGAGTGAATGAATGAATACGAATGAATATATAGATGAAATACCAAATAAGTGTATGAATAAATAATTGATTAAGTAAATAAATAGATAGATAGATAGATAGATAGAAAAGTTAGTAAATGAATGAATAAATAAATGACTAATAAAAACTCGACCTGCTGGAGAGTTATATGAGACAGTCAGTGTTCTGTCCAGATTGGTATCTGTGTACGATCCGTCGAAGATTCTGGACTGCAGACTGTCCGCGATGTCTGGTCTGCTGTTGGAGCATTTTAACATGAACCTCTTGTTTGGAGGGCAGTTCCTGGCATAGTCGGTACCGAACCAGAAGAGAGACGTGTTGGAAGCTGCTGCCTTGATGGCATTAAGGCACAGGATGTCCGCGGTGTTACAATTGGCGTCGCCGTGGCTCGCTGGAAATAAACCATGGAAAGATGGAAAATTACGATGGTGCAGGTGTGAACGATAAAAAATCGCTGTTTTTCTGGAAAACGACAAAAAATCCATTTCACACCCGCACCATCGTAGAAAATCGTGCAGTCAAAACAATAAATACGATTATTGTTTGAAGCCCTACACCCTACTGCATAGACTAGATTCCTAGACCCTGGAAAATGATCCTTCCCGTTTGAGTTGATAAACCGAATACCGGCCGAAGCAAGTGACAAAGTTGCCAGTGACTTGGGGTTGGGTGGTGGTTTTCACCGGGTACTTCGATTTCCTCCATCGGTTACAACTGGCCAGTCACGACTTATGGCAGAAAAAGTAACGAAAAACGAAATTCCAAATCCCACTTGCTAACAGCAGCGAGTATAGGTAATTGGGGCTTCCAGAGGGCTAGAGACTGGGGGATGCAGCGTAGGTCAATTATATACAGTCATCTTATGTCTAGTGCTCTATCGACGGTTACGTGTGCTGTTCAGCGCCACCAACACGCCTGCAGTGTAATTAGTGCTTCACTCGATATATCAAGTCCGGCCTGAAGTCAATAGAGCACGCCTATTGGCTGCAGGCAGGGCGTATCAGTGGATCCGCTGCTGTGACCGATAACCCAGGTAATGCGTGATAGAGTTCTGCTCGTTTGAAGTCCACCCGGATATTCGAAAGTTCAAATCTAAGGATTGATTGAAAATTTGGGACAAATCATTACCCCAGAACTATTTACAAGACATGCACAATAAAACAAGAACATGTTTTTATGGGATTTTCGGCATTCATGGGTTATTCAAGATTGGAAATAGGGTGAAATAAAATTTTTGTTTTTTTAAGCAAATACCGTTTGGTAACAATTATTCTGCCATAATTGGTTACCTAATCATTTTGGCAAAATGATCGATTATACAATCAGTCGCCACAACTCCATAAAGTTCTGAACTATTCCTACTTTAAACCTATTCACGAAAGAGATGCTTTTATATTTGGTGATGTTGGAATTGACTTTTAAATGATTAAACGGTTTTCTTTAATTGCTAATGCCGAGATGATGATTGGCCATGTCCAGTGGTCAAAACGGACACCAGTCTGTCAGTAGAAAATACCATCCACTATTATCGACTTAGTTAACTTTCCCCCAATCTAAATCCAAGCTAAGATGAATATCCGGATGGACTGGTATCAACTAATAAACCCTGCTTGCAGCCAAATAGGTATGCTCTATTTTCCTCAGCGCGGTCCTTCGTGACCCAAGCTGCAGCACTTACTACACTGCAGGCGCAGAACAAGCCGTAAACGTCACACCGCTAAAAAGGGTCTAGTGTGATTGTTATTTTTATGGGGTATTTGCCCCCACCCCTCTCTTTCCTCTCCCCCGTACCCAGCTCTTTGATTCCAGATAGAATGTAGCCTATGATGGCTCTTCGGGACTAAAATAATACAATAGGTTTCTCGTACCAAGCTTAGGGCATAAAGGTGAACCATTATATACCCGGTACAGAAATAGTCAATGTGAAGGAGGTCAACTGTGATATAAATACAGACAGTATTGGTAGCTTATATAAGTTAAGAATGCACTTACAGGTAATACATAACATAGGAGTGGGAGTTTCCCCATCTGCATTTGGAATGAAAAAAGTTCGACAATTTTGAATAAAATGCACAATTATAGCGTAAAATTTGAAATGTATTCAAAGAGAGATTGTTACTTATCAGGAACAACAACTTTCGGTCAAATACTTCTTAAGAAAGCACTTTGTGATAAGCATACTGTTTAATGCCTGATATATCAAACGATTGGTCATAAAATGACCAATGTACGTGTACATGTAATATCTAAGGCTGTGATCATGAGGATGGTTATGTAAATTAAAGTCATGGCGCTCATACACTGCGACTACATATGTTAACAGAGGTAACCGCTATAAATAATCGACTCTTGGCAAACCCTTATCCTAGAATATAATCGACTCTAAACAACCCTTATCCTAGAATATAGTCGACTCTTGTCGGCGCTTTTCATAGTGTATAGCCACTTGGTAACCCTTATCCTGACCGACAGCGAAGTCTTCATATATACCTTGATATGTATACGTTTTTGCTGTTGACCATATACTATGAATAGAAAACATTAATGTATAGATTGGGGAATAGAGTCAGCCCCGTCTACCCGTATCACAGAGTATAAACGGTAGCGACTCTATAACTATTTCAGGGAGTGGACTTCGCTGTCGGTTACGGAGAGAGATGTTGTTGTAATGGGCTTTCTATTCATCTATTTATAAATATAATAGTGCATCGTCTCTCGCCGGCCATTTCCCTTGGGATCACCTTTATTTAATGACATAAATATATATAACAAGTTTACATTTATCAGCAATCAACAGCTATCAGGCCCCACTACATATTCCATACACCCAATGTTTATTTGCGAATGACGAGGGTCACTTGTGTAGTTAGCATCTACGTGAATGGGTGTGAGTAAGACTTCATGCACTGATCACAAGGACTTGGAAGGGGTCTCTTGACCCATAGTCGACCTATTTTACCCACAGGTGAAAATGACCTCTTTCATTACATGTTCAAAGGGTCATTTTAGCTCTACTAATACATTTAAGGGTAGTAAATTCGCTCTTACCTGCAATTGCAGTAGCCAGAACCAGTAGTACCCTGAACATGGTGGTGATGTTAGGGTATGTGCAAAGGGTAGCAGTGGTGGGGTGCGGCGTGTCCTGTTGTCGAGCACTAACTGATGCTTAGGTAAGCCAGCCTTCAACCTTTTGGCTGTCACCCTCTACCCGCCACGCTTGCGTAAACATACCGCATCATCAGCCTCAATAGTCAATACCCATACCACGACTTATTGCCGATGAACCATCAACACTACACTGTGATTTCTACACAGATATTCGCGTGTCCGGCTTTAAAGGAAACTTTCTGGATTTCTTTAGTAAACCCATCAAATTACACCCATAAACAACATTAGTATAAGAGATCTTTTTCACGTCTGTTGCTGCTATTTTTCTTTTCCAAAAAATATCTTACAATGCATTTGTAGAAGGTCAAAGGAACAGAAAATAGAATTTAAAGTAAATGACACAACAGAAAAAAACAAATGGAAATGGAGGACGCTGTTGCGAAGGGAAAGCTTTAAGAATGCTTATGCATTTGTTCAGTAACACACAGTAAGTAAATATTGCCAAGACCGATGCTGGCGTTTCTGATTTATACATAATGACGTGAATACATTCTATTCGAACTATGCTTTTTCTTTATGTTTTTGCTATAAATTAAAGGCCATCCAAAAAATCTGTTATTTTGATTTCGGTAAAAAGGGTGGCGCCTGGACTTATGGGCCAGACAAGCTCCATTCCGTAGTCTCACTGATCTACCCTTGGACGATTTTAGTCCTGCTTTAGTTCTCAGGGGAACTCTTTACAACTGTGCCGCGATCTATAGTTTGAGAGAGAGAGAGAGAGAGAGAGAGAGAGAGAGAGAGAGAGAGAGAGAGAGACATCAAACCTACTTAACACCAAGAACACTAGTATGTTATGGTGGGGGCAGGATACCTGACTCGATCTGAGAACCAGACTAAACGCACAGGGAGGGGTGTGGGAGTGGCAGGGGTTGCGGTTGTGAGCGAAATGTAGTATGACTTATGTATATAAGAAATGTTTTTTTTTATATATAAACGTGATACTATTTTTCTTTCTTTCTTTGTTTTCCAGACAAATCAAGGGTCATTTCTTATTTGATAGGACCTGAAGTACCTCAAAACCCAAGCACGCCCAAACTTTGTGGGAACAATAATTGTACTCGAGCACGCCCATTTTTTTTTTTTTTTTTTTTTTTGGGGGGGGGGGACATATGTACTATATAATACATTATTAAAGTAGAACTGAGCTGGAGCAAGTTCCTGTGTGTGGGTGTATAGGGACAAAAAACTAGAAGTATATAATGACTTGAAGATGTATTCTATTTGCGTATTGAGTGTGCACATGATCTGTCAATTACTGGTATGACTCAGCAAGTACCGGGTTATATCTAAATGAAATTAAGTGCAACTGTTGACTCCAAGCAATGATACCAGTTATATGTTCCGCATACTATTTCCTTATCATCAGCATACGTTCGTGTTTCTCAGGCCAAAAGTTAACTTGAGAAGAGTCGTATTCTAAGCGAGTTAACTAAGAACTCGGTTTCAGCAAAAATTTAGGACCTATTGTTTATACGGTACTGTATTGTGCCCCACATACAACGAGATCTCAGAGTATGTCATAACAATAATACCCTCAGGTGGCTTCTACACCTGAGAAGAGATAGTAGTGCCAAAGATTCTATTCGTTCTGAATAGAATCCTTAGTTTCGTGGAACTTGCCCGGCAGAATATTTACCAATTTAAAACTCGTATCAATAACAGTGCCAACTGTATTCTTCACACAGTAGAAAAGTATATTAGAGATAGTAGTGTATGTAAGCACTGCCTGGGGGAATTCCCTGTACAACTTCTAGTCATTAGTGTACCTATGTATATGGACCACCTGTCTGACCTTAGATATCTTAATTCAAGGTCTGACATAAAGTATTGAGTTGAATTGAATTTAGCATCTTCTCATGTTTTCCATATCAGCTCAGACTATTCAGCTGCTTAATTAGCATCACATACTAGTATGTAATAAAGTTAATAAACGTATTCTGAGAGATTTTCATATAATTCTGCACCTTGGATCCTATTTTTGATTCGACTGCGTTATATCTTTATAGTAGTCTTTACTGATATTGAGCTGATATTGTGTTTTGATTCACTTCCTAATGATTAAGTATATTCCAGTGGGGTTAGGAATAAAAAAAATGCCAACATTATATTGAGATTTAACCAGAAAAATGCTATAGTACAAAATAATGATCAAATACGACTGCTAAAGCTGTATAAATTTCGAAATAAGAAAAAAAAGGGATGCGTCGGCCGGGAATCGAACCCAGATCTAATGCTTGGAAGGCATCAATGCTAACCATTACACCACCGACGCTCCATACATGCCAAGCTGATCTATACAAATTTGTCCGTATATTGCTTTAGGATTCGCTTTTTTTAGTAGAAGCTATTGGTTTTTGACTGTTTGAGTCGTGTTTTCTAACTCAGTATATCAAAATCCTTTAATCAATATTATCTGTCTATATTCATCTATGATATATGATGATCTGCCACGTTCACACATACTTCCGGTTTTCCTTTCCCCTAGCGGCAAAATATTTAACTAATTAGTTTGAAACATACGGAAGCAGGGTCAGACCAAGAGGACTCTAAAATCCAATGAATATAGCTGAAGGGAGCTTCCATAAATTCGAAATGTGTAACAATCGTACAAAATGAAATCTAAATATCCAGAAAACTCGGAAATTTCGGACATAAGAACAGCAGTTATAGTTGGGTGAACAGGATCATGAGGATGATTGCTGTGTGATATTGGTTGTAGGGGTCGCCACTTGTCTCAGGGTTGCCACTGTAGGTGATAGGGCTGGAGACAGGGGTGGCCGCAAGAAAATACTTATTTACGTTATCCTCAAAAACTAAGTAAATTGCAATTTGTGTAATTATTGACGCGAGGTTTTTAGTTATTCCTTTGAACTGCGCCATTATGAACGTAAAGATTCGTAATAAATTGAAATAAGCCTGTATTACAAACAGATTATTTCGCATAAATTATTAAAACATATACTAGATCTCTGCTATTTTTTCTCCGGCATTATGTGTTTAAGCCCAAAGAGATAACAGGTCTCTGCATTACAAACAGAATGGAGAACGACCCCTATCCCAAGTATTATTTCTAGTGAATTTTAGGAATTCGATAACGCCAGTTTTAGTTTTAATTTCTTTTATAGACAAACATAACTAACAAAAGAACGCCTTTTGTTGTCTGTCTAAGCCGAGTCCTGTATCTATGGGGCGCCGTTTGTAGCATGCACACTTTTGTTGACAGAAGCAAATTTTGTCCAACAAAAGTCACTTTTGTCTGACAAAAGTAATTTTGTCTACGACAAAATTATTTTTGTCAGACAAAAGTTGATTTTGTCAGACAAAAGTTGATTTTGTCAGACAAAAGTTGATTTTGTCTGACAAAAGCAATTTTGTCTTGACAAAAATTGCTTCTGTCAACAAAAGTAATTTTGTCGTAGACCAAATTACTTTTGTCGAGACAAAATTTCTTTTGTGCTACACTTGGCGAGACCACTCGCCAAGTGTTTCATTCAGAATTCTGTCCTAGTGTCGTGCAGCGATGGCAGGCGGCGTGCATGATCGAATAGACGAGTTGCAGCATCTCCAACGCTCGATCGAGTTGCAGTATCTCGTTCTAGATACTGCAGCCCGATCGAGATGCTTTAAAGACTTTTACATAATATTCGTTTCCTGTAAGCTTACACTTCGTAGTTCTTCATTAATTTAAGGATAGCAAACTCGAACGTTTTGTCACAAAAAAGTGGCAAAAGTGATTGCCAAACTCGAGTCAGACAGACTATAGAGGCCCCTTAAATTAATGAAGAACTACGAAGTGTAAGCTTACAGTCGTGATGTGGCCTTTACAAGCTCAAAATACAGGCAGGAAACGAATATTATGTAAAAGTCTTCAAAGCATCTCGATCGGGCTGCAGTATCTAGAACGAGATACTGCAACTCGATCGAGCGTTGGAGATGCTGCAACTCGTCTATTCGATCATGCACGCCGCCTGCCATCGCTGCACGACACTAGGACAGAATTCTGAATGAAACACTTGGCGAGTGGTCTCGCCAAGTGTAGCACAAAAGAAATTTTGTCTCGACAAAAGTAATTTGGTCTACGACAAAATTACTTTTGTTGACAGAAGCAATTTTTGTCAAGACAAAATTGCTTTTGTCAGACAAAATCAACTTTTGTCTGACAAAATCAACTTTTGTCTGACAAATATAATTTTGTCGTAGACAAAATTACTTTTGTCAGACAAAAGTGACTTTTGTTGGACAAAAATTGCTTCTGTCAACAAAAGTGTGCATGCTACAAACGGCGCCCCATATGTATCTATATGTGACACACACTTTCTTCCCCAACTCCTTAAAATGTTGATTTCGCTCATTAGGTCCCCACTGTAAAGGTTTGCAGACAGTTAAAATAATGGGTATCATACCCTGCCAGTCTTAGGTTGTAACTAAGATGAACATCTTAATCAAAGGTTGTAATAAAAAGTGATAAGCCCCATTTACAGAACTCGCCATTTTGGATGGCGCAACTCCACTAAACTTAGCATGCAGATAGACCCTCTTTTTAAAATAGAAAGAAATTGGCCAGTTCATGTGTATGAATGTCCTTACTTTGATGTATAGTAAAATGAAGCTGGGGGCTATTATATTGGAGTTATTTTTGCGAACAATCGACCACTATACCACCTATATCTAAATGATCGATTGTTGGAAGTCTCGGCACAGACTTAATAGTTATGATGTGACGTCATACAATGAAAACAATCAACCCATGACGTCGTGCCTATTGTCGCCATAGTGACAGTCTTCATTGAAGCTGAAGTAGATCATTCACGTCGTATTCAGTCTATAGAGACAAAAACAAGTATGGCTTGCATTTTGAAAGGTTTCTCAGCAATGCTGAGGGCATTGCGTCGGAACAAGAACAGGATCGTCCCAGCTAAGTCTAAGACAGTTGATAAGATTATAGAGGACACCAGCAACAACAGCAGCCAGACAAAAGAAAAGGTAGAAGTCAACAAAAACTGACCGATTTCACATTTAAGGAATCTCTGTAGCAGAGAGGTCTAGTGCTCTGTTTGTAGCCCGTACGCCGTGACTCACCTCTGCTCACGGTTCAATTATTACTTACGGCAAATGGGAAAGTTGCCAGTGACTTGCTTCCTTCCCCATCCGTTATAGCCGTGTAAACATCTAGTCCCAGATGATCTGGAATGTTTTAATCATCATTAGATGTGAATGGTCACATTCGCTGGCATTGCGCGCATCACCTGGGCCCTGCCCCATGTATATGCTCAATCAGCTGATGGTGTATTTAGGTCACGCTACGCGGCGCTGTTCTCCCGCTCATTGTACACACCTGGATCTCGTGGTGGTGGCCATTGTGAGGTCAGCACGTTAGTTTTATGGTTGATCTCAGTCAACCTGATCCAGACACAGTGGGGAGAATTCCCTGCACTGACGTCAGCCCCAGACAACACAGGCGTTTTCCCACCCGCCCACCCCCTTTCTTGTTCTGGGGAGCCACACTTAATCCCAAAGGTCTCCCTTACCCGAAGAATTTGTCACCTTTGGATACATTGTATCCCTGTTGCACGGACCCTAGTCCCACAGCCAGTCTCGTCACCGACGGGCCCTATTGCATTTGATGCATTGTATTTATATGTTTATTTGCTTTGTTAAAACAACCTTTGAGAAGGCCTAGTAGAGTAAGACTTTTGTAAGGAACAGTAGTGTAATAAAGTTTGTCCCCCACTATCTGTGAGTGATGCGTTGTCTGTTCTAATGCATTTACCCAGACTTTAAGTAAAATCGTTTGAACTAAATGAAGTATTCAGGATCCAACCAATATAAATTAAGAAAGACTAGGTATATGTGATTAAATCCATTAGAATGTTAAAAGATATTTGGAATCAAAGGGGGGCCTAAGGCATTGATTCAATTTTTGTCAGTTTTTAGTTTCATAAATATCATGAATGATTTTCAAACAGCGGTCGGAAGTACGCTCTAGTTATACGGAAAGTTGCATTAAATGTTTGTGGTAAGGGCAAGAGATATTTCCCAAATCAATATCGTTACAATAGGATATAAACTCCGTATTACTTTAATTTTGCTGAGGAGTTCGTGGTAACTTTCCAACATGATCTCGGTCATATGTGACAATGGGCAACTGAGAGATATAGCTTGCAGTCTGCGACAACACCTTAGACCACTCGACTGTTGGGTTGGCCTTGTCTGGTTGGAGAAAGACTTGAAAACAGTGTCAACTATTTATGACAACAATAATTTCAAGCTTGATAGTTTCATGTTCCAAAAGGAAAATATAGTTATACAGATAAATATCATCTTTTCCAGGTTCCAACAGGAGGTATTTGTGGTGTCGTTGCCAATCATGAGGACATGTTTGTCGTCCAGTGGGGTGCTAACACAGAGGACAAAGAAAATGACAGCCAAATCATGATCAAGCCCAAAATGGCTGCTGTTGGAACTAGTCTATGGAAGGTCGATCCTGACACAGCAAAGAAACTGGCAGAGATTAAACAAATGGAGGCTGCTCTTCGTCGCAAAGAGATTTCAGAGAAGGAAGGGAAACGTCTTGCTGAAAGACACGGCAAGATCAAGACGGCTCAAGTTGCCAAGCGCACCAACCGTGTGGTCAACCTCATCAATGACCTTGAGCTGCTCTAAGTGACCTTGACACTTCACTTTGTTTAGTGTTGACAGTTTCAGACAAAAAAACAAAATGTTTATTTATATAATATTGCTTCTATCTATGTTTGAATTGGAAATTGATATTGGCTGTATGCACACTTGTATATGGGAAATGTGGACAATCAGTAGCTATAACACCCGCCCTAGTGCATGACGTTAACCTACCTGTAATGGTGAGAAAAAGAGGTTCTGTAACTAGCAGGCATTGGAATAAAGCTTTCTGGCAAAAGGAGTATCATTTTGCTCCTTGGGAATGATCATTAAGTTTCTGCCCGAGGCTAAGGTGGCTGGAACATCCGGCGATGGCAGGTCAAACCATGCCAGGCAGGTTCAGGCCAAGAACTGAGGGTTTTGATAATGAACGTGTTTTATTAAAAATAATATTTCGTTTTGGCATAGACTTTGAAAATGTATTCTGATTGAAATCTAGTCCTTGATTCATTGTTGCTTTGTACATGCCAAAAAGTGCGAAAGAGTCCTTGGTATGTGTTTATGTGTAGGCTGTCGATGGTAATACCAATGGGAGTGATATTTTTAATATTTTCACTGGTGAGAATTAATTACGTGTGTATGGCAAACTAAGCTGGCTGGGATACCACGCCCTGGCAGGCTCCACCATGCCAGGCAGGTCCAGATCAAGAACAGTGGGTTTCAGTTAAGAATATGCTTCATTTACATCTTAGAATTGCAGGTAGAAATATTTCGAAAGAAAACCAATATTATTATAGATGTATCAAGTCAAAGCTTGTTCTAACATGTCAAACACATTTCTAATAAAGCTCAATAATTGAGCGCACTTGTTATTTCATAATGTATACATGATATTATGATGTCTTGCACATACGTTTCATGCAGATATATGTCACGAATGTGACATCTGATTGTGAACAAACGTTTGTGAATATGTGATATATTTTTGATTTTGATATATCTGATATACCTGCAGATTTACACATTTTTAGGGTTAATAAATATTTCATATCAGAACAATTTTGTGTCTTGTCCGTATTTTTGCTGTACCAAGAAACAAAGCGAAACATCATCATGAGCTAATTATATAAAAGGCCACTTTGTATGCGAATTCCTGAGCATGCGCAGTACCAGGAAACATAGACACTGCCATAGGAAACGTCCTATTTCATCTCTGTACTGTTTAATCAAAATACCCTTTTCCATTTCTGGAACTACAAAGAAATGTTTGTCAAACATTTTCAATTGCATTGACGTGCTAGTGGTAATTTGACATACTTAAGGTCGTAATCACGATTTATCTACAACACCTTACAAATAGTGCCATTTTACTCAAAAGTTAGCATTAGGACACCTTTTTAAAATGGTTCTTGAAAAGTTCATAACCTTCGGGTCGTCCTGTTTACAGATATTTATTAAACATTAACATCAGAAATATATTAATCTAATCGTGTTTAAAATTGCAGCATTTGTTAGGAATACATCGTTTTTATAAGTCTCATTTGTTTTTTGCCCAGTCATGGACCATTATCTCATTGCCGGGTATGTGCTTCCCCATCTCTATCATGGTCACTCGTTGTAAGAAGAAAGGGTATCTCTATTCTAAAGGGTGTTTGGTTATATATAAATGTACTTAGACATCTCTTTTGTTAGACTTTTTATTTGCACAAACATTCAGAAAATACAATAAAGCATCCCGAAAACTCTTGGACTGATCGCGAGGTCACGGTGACATAAAAGGTAGATTGTTTCGTCTGCAACTCTGAACCCTGGGAATGCTATCGCAGAACCTACATAGAAAAGCGGATATAAGTAAAATGAAAGAAAGCATTCAATGCAGATTTTTATTTTCATGGCACAATAATGGAACTTCACTAGGAGAAGTATATACGATAAGTAATCTTGAAAAATTAACAAACATAAAGCGGATAATATGATATCGTTGAAACGGTGAATTTGGAAAAATTGGCCGAAAGCAGATCACGTACAACATTTTAGGAGTTGTGGTTATTTGTCATGGTCTTGATATCTATTTGGACATACCAACATAAATAAAAGAAGTGGTTTATCATTTGCAAATAAGTCTCCGATCCATTTAGGTGTATAATTAGCAATACTAGTATTGAAGGTGTATTCTCTTCTGTATTTGGTATGGCCCAACACTTTCACTTGTAAGTATACGGACGTACATATTCATCCTTTAGAAGTGGAGACTTTACACGTTTTCATTTGACACTGTTTTAACGCATTGACACTCACAGCGGTCCTGAAAGACGTCTAACAAGTTTGATGAGATACAGCAGGTAAAAGCAATGTTTGGCGAACTATTTGATGGATAAATGTTATTCATAACACTATCAACAACTCTCCTTCAAATATTTCATGAAATCATTCTTAACTCGATAGTTATTAACAAAAATATCACAGATGCACACGATTTTCTGGAGGATATCTTAAGCATGACACAATAAACCTCTGACCTATAAAGCCCCTTTTGTCAGTGACATCTCCCTCTCTCGGGAGAGGCTGCCATCAGATCTCGCATCGGGAGTGAGTTCCCATAACTTATGGCTATGTTTGGCAATGGGTCACATATATTTTGTAAATGTTACTGGTGTCATTAACATTTGCTTCCTTACATCGTATATGTAGCAACATGAACTACCAACGTTTTTAACGGAGTTTATGGTATATTAAGCCGTCCTGTCAAACTTAGGTGATAAAGCAAGTGGAGAGGGAAGGAGTCATTTTGATATTTATTCAAAGCTTTTGCTCAAACTACGTTTTTAACAACCCTTCACCATCTACTGGGTTATCATTTCGGAAGTTTAAATTCAATACAATATTTTTTATTCAACCTTTCAAACTTACCTATTCCTTTTTACCTTTCAATTCATTGGTGAAAATTGTATCTGTTGTCTCCATAGTAACGACCACCAGGGTAATGATACCGGAAGCCAGGGTTATTTCCGGTTCTGTAGCTTCCATAGTAGGAGCTAGGGCGGCCGTAGGCGGCGCCAGGGTATCCGTAGCTGTTGTAGCGATAAGCGTTTCCATAGCGACCGTAGTCAGGCCGTCCGTTCAGATCCCGGTCGATGGCGTCCGGAACGCCGTCATTGTTCCGGTCACCGCCGTAAGAGGAATAGGCAAAGGTGCAGGCAACCATAGCGGCAAGGACAAGGATAGCTAGACCTCTCATTGTTAAGAATAGGGTAGAAAACCTTAATGAAAAGATGAATAGACAAATAAATAGACGGTATTACAAATAACATTCGCATATCAAAATGATTCCCGACTTTAAAAGGTGTGCAATAAGCAGTCGTGAATCTAGAATCAATAATTAGGAAGGATTTCTAGATTGCGCGTATTTGCATTTCGCATTGCATGTATGATTGTCTCGCCCGTTCAAACCCCGTGCAATTTCTGTAACTTGATTGCCTCTGTCGTATTGGCTGATTATATTCGCTTTTGGTCCTAAAGTGTTGCTGTTATCAAACTTCCTCCTATCCTTTATAGTAACATTGTTGCTAAAATGTTTACTATAAGAATTTCATTTGCCTGCAATACTGATGTAAGTGAATCTGCGCTGTCACCTGTGATGGGGATTCCCGACACAGCATTGTAACGCAGGTTTCATGAATGCCCGGGCATGAATGTTAAAAGGCCAAGCCTTTATTTTGATATATGATTTCGTTTGACATCACTATTTTTGCTTTATCGACAATAAATAGTGACTAGCCAGTTGTTAATTATGGAGGATACTAGGTAAAATTACCGACCAACCCCAAATGATTGCCAACCCTCCGACAAGGCGGAATCGAAGCCTGGGGCAATGTCCTAGACCACTTGGTTAAAGGGGTAGTCCCTTAGGACACTGTTTAAGCTAAATTGACATCATTACTTTTGAGTGTATGCTTTTTTCTCGATGCTTCTGTATCTTTAATTTTGTATTTATGTGTTACACGATTAAAATGGTTTCTGGAGGTCTCTAGTTTTATCCTTTGGCGACATCTCACAGTCAAGAGCATATTTTAAGATATATATTTGAAGGACGCCTGTAAATCAGAACATATGCTTCTAGTCTATTTCGTGTTTTCTAATATTTTCCTTACTCACAAGTTTTCAAAAGTTGTCATAGCTTATCGTACCTAACGACACTTTTTAAATTTAACCAACCGATGCAGCAGCCAAAATAGGCTTGCAAGGTGGTGAGTAAGTGACATTTTGTAGGTGAAAGCAAACGAAATGTATTGTGCATATATGATCATATGAGGTACTATCAATTATCGCAAATGTAAGCTCAATTCGCAAACCTTAGCATTTAATACATGTATATAGTGAAATATAATGATGTACATGTACTTACCTTGTAATCGTCGAGGGCGGTAGTGTTAGATGATGTTATTAGCAGTCAGATTGGCCCCTCTTTATATACTTAGGCTGTTTGCCATCACTGCCCTACGGCTAGTGAAAGCACATTTTCCCATTCACTACATCATGTTGGTCCATTGTCAACGAGTCAGCATCCCTCGACATTCACGCCCTCTAGCAACACACGGATGCCTAATCAATTAACTTTTGGTGAAACATTAATTGTTAAGGTCAGAGGTGTATAATTTCGCTAACCTTAAATCAGAAGGAAAACCATGATGGCGTCTCTACCCGACATTCTGCCTTCCCCTGAACTAAAAAAGAAAAATGCCTTTTCACATGAGCATTTTTAATGCATTCGATACACTTCTAGTTACCTGAATTGTATGTATGTATATATGTATGTATGTATGTATGTACGTGCATAGGTACCTGTGTACGTACGTATGTATGTTTGTATGTCTATGTCTATGTATGTATGTGTGTGTACGTATGTATGTACGTATGTGTGTACTCGTGCGATGGTAATGGTTAACATCTTGTTTCCTGTCACTGAAGTTCATTTAACCTATTTAAGCAAGCAGTGTCCAAATAAGTCTATCAATTTGAATGCCATCATTCTGACATCTCTATGTACCTTGAAGAGGACAGAAGCATTTTGAAAATGATTTGCCTTTTTTTCACGTTACTCTGCTATTCTCAAATGTGTTATGGCCTGCAGACGCCACTACAAAGATGCATAAACTTTCCCCAGTAAAACATACAGTATACTTCCGAATGATCCGAGTAATCGAAGATGTTGTACACGATATCTACATTTATTGTTTTCTTAATGAAAAATATATGCAAATTAACTAATCATGAAATGGTAGAAACCCAGTATATACATCTTTATTGACTGCATTTTAAATGCAAAAGAGATGCACACATACGATATGGTAAACGCATAGAATTATAAGGTAGACCATCAATATCAATAGCAATGCAGTATACACCTAATTAAATCGGTACAATGCCATAGGAAATATACTAATTGTAGACAGATGCTTTGAAATCTTTTGACACGTTGTCAAGAGGATTCCACAAATCCCTGATCGTGAGGTAGATAGTTTTTTGCGAAAATCATTAACAGCCTTTCCCTTCGTTAAGGTTCAAATTATATTAATAATCTCACAAATCCATTAACGAGAGATATTTCATATTGATTCCATTTGAACGGAAAAAATCTTGTATTGCTTTATGTAATAGCACCGCTAAGGCTTACTGATTTCTATCTAAAATATAGTGTTATAGACCTTCCTCTTAACTCCTTAAATATGATATCTCATTCTACATGTAAGGCATGGCATTGCATTATCATATAATCCACAAGCTTCACATATCTTCACAAGCAAAATCACACAAAAAACAGGTATGGTAACCATATGTAAGGTGTTTCAACCCGGCATCAATACCTTTAATAAGGCTCATATAGCTAAACCAATTCAGCTTTAAGTTTACAAGTTGATCTTAAGTCAGAATATTTATAATAAAGGTGACACCACGTGCACGTTAGATGTCTAGCTTGGGGCACATTAAATGTAAAATTCTATGTCTTCTATGTCTTCTCGTTTCGATAAGCCAATAAGCATCCTCGAAATGTCTCTCAATGGCTTTTTACTCACGACATAGGTACCTTTTAACCCATAAGCAACTTCAATAAATAAACCAAAGGAGTACGACACACATACAATATCAGAAACAATGTTTCTGAACGTATTATTTCCCCTCAATCAGGACTCTCCAATAACTAGTCTTGATCACATCACCGTCTTTAATTGTTCTACAAATAGTACAGTAGTTTTGGTAATTGAGTACCAAACCCTAAGTGTACAGTTAATTGTTTTCTTTCTTCCTAGTACAGTTTTCCATCTATATAAGAAATGTAACACATGTCTAACTTTCTATACGACAGGTTGACATGTACAGTTCTGTGCTAGGTCGCAGACTGAGGCGCCATCTGTAGGTGTTAATCGGAACTGTACTATAACTATCACGTAAGTGACAAGGGTGCCCATGATCTGTAAACAATAAAATCTTATTAGGCCTGATTAAAATCATAATTAGAAATGATAACCAATCAACCTAGCGATACATGGCGGGGAAAATAATCAAGTGTTTGAATGTCCTTTGGTCTACTTACATGCAGTGAAAGGAATCTTTGTTGATAATTAAACAAATAACCTTGTTTTTTTCATAATACAATAATCAAATGACAGAGGACTGGTTTTGGGTAAGAAAAGACTAATACAACAAACCGTGTTGAGAGATTTTACATTTGTGTTCGATATTAGATGAATATTTCATAGCAAATAACTATTTTGACTATTTGATATCAAATTATTTCTCAAATTTATCATTCTGCTCAGAGAACTACATCTTATAACATTTGGCTTACTGTGAGAACTGCAGACTTGTCTATGACAAACATGTGCAAAGCTGTCATCCCTATAGGTTCACCTTTCAGACGTTCAACAAACATTAAGAGCTGAAAAATATAAAACACACTTAATCAGTAGTTAACCTGTTGGTGTGTCTATTAAGACAAAGGCTGTGCTTTAATTTATTTGTGGTTAGAATTAGTCCTTTTCAATGTTCATAAATTAGTCGATGACAATTCATATATATGGAAGTCACTATCAATAATTTTAGGAATCATTGACATTTGTTTTAACCCCGGAATGCTTAAACATAAGGGATTTTTTCAAAATATTTCCTTATTCATTTTAAAATATTACCATACACTAACACGTTTATTAGCGTATCACTGTGATTCACAAATATCTGCTTTAGGATAAGTATTTATATGGATCATAAAATCAATAAATGTACGTAAATACCACGCTTTAGAATTGCTTCTAAATGTGCGACATAGCAGTCACATTTATTGAAATGAATAATTTATTATGCAGTATTTGATATATTACCAATTCACTGATAATAATAAATAGCAAAGTAGACGTACTTAGAAAGCGAATTAAGTGAAGCATCATCCATATCTGATCCATACAATATTCACATCCCGTAGACTAATGACTTCCATCGTAAACATGGTTATATATGCCATGTATAGGTGCACGTCAGCATTATGAACAACCCAGAACAAGACAGCATTCCATTTGTAGAACAATTATCTCTTTAGGTAAATTATTTACAGAGTGTGGAAGGAATTAAAACATTTGATGTAATGCTGACTCAACTAATAAGATCACTTTTCTCAGAAGGGTCTCTATATGGCTTTTATAGGTCAGAATCGAACAAACTATAAGAAAAATTGCAATCAATTTAAGAGCAAATGCTATAATAAACTTATTACCATATAAGGCAATGTTCTCATCATGGTTGTTGGCCCCATTAAGCAAAGCAACGCCATTCTATATCGAAAGGGAGCTAATATTACGGGTTCACGGACATAGTTAACCCATTATTGTTAAGGGAGCAAGATCTGCCTGACTATTTTGATGAAATCTTTCAGGCAAAGGCACACTTTAGAAAATATTGAAGGAGAGATGTTAATAAAAAACATTAGCTACAGCTTTACCTCAAATATTTTGTTCTTAATTCTCGAGTTACAGTCATAACTTTAAGAGGTCCAAAGGACGATTTCAAGAGTAATTCTTAACCAATATGCTGATGGTGGCGAATTTGGCCAATACAAAAGGATGCAAAAGACCTGAAAAATAACTGAAATCCTGACATATGGATACTTATCTGAGAGTACTCAATAGGAGATGGACGCTTTGGACGAAAGTAGCCTCAGCATGGGAAGGGCTAAGCATTGATGTAATCTTACCTGTTGGTTCGACTCCTTTGAAACTTTCCTCAGATCCATTCTGTAGATGACTGACAAAGCGGAATGCGCCTGAATTCAAATCCAAAGAAAGTTATCGTTTATAGTAGATTTATATTAATGAGTTCAGTTGATGTCCTACATACATCGAGGTCAATTAGTACTTTTCAATTGATGGCATTTTGATAAATACTCTCTCAAGCATGCTTTGTGAATGAATTTATAGGTCATTAGCATATCCCTTTGATAAACAGATAGATGAAAATGATATTAGAATCGCCAACAAAATATTAGACTTAAAAATAATTTATGTCCAATATATACACACACTCACACACACACACACACACACACACACACACACACACACACACACACACATATATATATATATATATATATATATATATATATATATATATATATATATATATATATATATATATATATATATATATATATATATATATATATATATGTTTATATAATATTATATATATATGTATATATATATATATATATATATATATATATATATATATATATATATATATATATATATATATATATATATATATATATATATATATATATATATATATATATATATATATATATATATATATATATATATATATATATATATATATATATATATATATATATATATATATATATATATATATATATATATATATATATATATATATATATATATATATACATATACATATGTATATACTTTGAGAGATATTGTCAAAAAAGGTGTGATACGGGCATGAACGAGCCAAACATAATTATGCATCCGTGCTTTATTACACACTTTGCATGGCTCGTCCATTTGCTTTATCAGTAATGCTCTTCATAATTTACGATTTCAGCTACCATGCCGACACAAAGCCGAGAGAGCTGTACGAAACGCATTGAACTCGAGCAATACTGCTGTCGACGCTAACCATGATGAGTAGACAAACACATACTCACTCTCAGCATGGAAACTCAATTACAGGGGCTGCCTTATCAACGGGGGAAAGTCAAGGTTACTGGGGAAATCAGAATCGCCTATCACCCCACCTCCTACCCCCACACCAAGTCAATGTCAACTTTCCCACATATTCTTACCCGGACTTGACTCTGGGAAGTCGTAAGACCTGCCCGTCTGAGTACAATTTCTTAGACCGCTCGGCTTGTGGGGCAGTCCCTGCCTCGCGATCGCCATTAGTATGGAATGAATTGAACTCGAGCGCCACGGCTTTAGACGCTGGTGATGATGATTAGACAAATACATACTCACTCCCAGCATGGAAACTCAATTACTGGGACTGGCACAATAGCCGAGGGGTCTAAGACACTGCACTCCGACAGCGCACTGTCTCTAACCGCTGTCAAAGAGGAATTTTATTTATCACCACATTTTGCCATTTTTGCCCGATTGCTACGATTATCAACGGGGGAAGTCAAAGTTACTGGTGAAATCAGAATAGTCTATCACCGCGCCCCTCACCCCAAAGTCACTGGTAACTTTCTCACATTTTCTTACCCGGCCTTGACCCTGGGATGTCGTAAAAGACCGACCCGTCTGAGTACAATTTCGCAGACCACTCGGCATGTGGGGAAGTTCCTGCCTCGCAGTCGCCATTTGTATGCAATGTATTGATCTCGAGCAGCAATACGGTTGTAGCTAGACGCTGGTGATGATGAGTAGACAAACACATACTCACTCTTAGCATGGAAACTCAATAACGGAGACTGCCCCAATAGCCTAGAGGATTAAGGCCGTGCGCTACGACAGCTCATTCTCTAACCACTGTCAACTTTTTGAGATGGTTAATGGACTATTGACGAAACTCTCTTCGACTATAAGAGAACTACTAGTATTCATATTCATTTATAGTAACATACAGCACAACCCATTATTCCATCATTCGATCATACCCACATTCTTAGAGAAGATACATATTTTTTTTATTTTGCCAATTGAAATTTTGACCTACTGTGTTTAATCATGTTCGTCAAACCGAGTTATATGTCAAAATCTTAGTTACGCTGTAAATTGTTGCATGTTGCCCATTGTTGTATACTTACCGCCTCATTGAGACAACATCCGAAGGTTAGCAGTATAACTAGCTGCACAACGCCCAATAGTATACGGCCCACCAGAAAGAGCGAGTAGACAGGACCCTTATCAAAACTGATCACTCCGTAAGAGGCCAAACAGAGACAGGTCAGCAGGCCCAATATTAGCATTCCAACAAACGGGGCGAAGGCCTTATTGACGGAACCAACCGTGTCGCACAAATCCTCGTATTTCTGGCGCATGGACTCGATATCAACTCCACTAGGATCATCTCTTAACTTCCTTTTTAATTTCATCGTGAACTCCACGAATTGAGATTGTATCATTCTGCAACCCATGCAAACGGATGCGAGTGATAGCAACCCTCCACCGATACCAAGAAATGTTATAAAGCCATTGAATGCCAGTGTAAAGACCCAGTGGTGTGCGCCCATTGAGAAAGGGCTTTGTGGTGGTTGCAAAGGGGCCCACATGATCGCGTCATAACCAGGCATCGCAACATAAGCATCCGCCATGAAAATCAAGGACATGTTGCAAGATGCAGTAACGGTTGCCATTACCAGTGCGAAGATTGCAAATGCCGTACCAATGTTTCTGTTTGTTCCTATATACGACTTGCCTATAGGGGTACGCCACACTTGCAGGAACATGAAGTTTAGTCTTCTATTCGATAGGACCATGAAGGTGGTTCCCAATGCCTCGTTCACCAAAGTATGGCACAGAAATACCATTTTATTAAACACTGCCTCGCTTTCGGAGTTGTCGTCGAACATGAATAAAACGCGTAGTGCCATTGACCAATGTAGAAGCAATAAGGTGACCTGGTAAACCTTCCACGGTGAGACGAAACATCGTTTTCTTGTTGGCTTTTCCTCGGCATTATACATGTCCCAAACCCCAAACAGCATTGTCAAGCAGCGGTAAAACTGCAGCTTCCTATTTTCGAATGGCGGTTTGTGTATATTCATTTTCTCTAACGGCTGATTGGGCGTGGTCTCCTTCTTATGTGGCTGTTTCAGTTCAGATTCTTTATCAAAGATCTGTTCAGGAAACGACTGATCCCGTAATGGCCCTTTTTGAAAAGGCTGGTCCTTAAACGGCTCTGTGTGTAAAGGCTGGTCCTGAAACAACCCGTTGTTTAGAGGCAGATCCCGTAATTGCTCTTTGTAGAAGCGCTGGTTCTGGAGTGGCTGTTTCTGTGAATAACGCTTCGAAAATGACAATACTCCACCACTTATTTTGTTTTCCATACTTTTCCCTACATTTCTTCTATCCTTTACTGTACCATTATGCAAGGAGGACTCTAATACATTCTCACCATTCTCAGTGGAATATCCCTCCAGGAATTTAATAGAAATGGTTCTCACATCAACTCTCTCCCCAGTCGCCATTTTTTGCTATTCCTCGCAGTCGTATTTATGACACGCTCATAATTACATTAACTGCCTATCTAACAGTTTCCAGGGCAGTAGGCTAAGCAATCAGCATACATATTGAAGCGGGGGGCAACCTCTCCTCGCATGTGGAGAATTGCCGTAGGCATGTAAATGATTGTAGAACGAGGCGTTGATGACCAATGCGAAAGTTGCAGGTGAATTTGCATTTGCAATTTGATCAATATTAACCCTTCCAATGCCACACACGCATACATGCGATTGTGGTAACACTTTGACAATTTTGATGTCAAGTTAATGCAAATTTCGAGCTAGCCTTTAACATATTGAGATACGTTATACATTATACATCACAGCCTCACTCATAGCCTTGGTGGTCGTGACTGTTAAATTGCTACGTAAACAGATAGATGTTAGTTTCACCCTACTTCCCCCATTGTTTACATGGACCTGCCTTAGCTATAAAGTATCTGAATCAACAGCATCCAATTAGACGTATCCTTTCTGGATCTGTTGAATCAAGCGAAATGGAATAGTATGTAATATTGATGTTTCCATTATGCTATATTATGAGTGAATGATAAGCACTACATGCTACATATTGCTATAGTATGTACTCAATTGGCTAAAAGGTACGGCTCATATCATCATACTGACTAGCCTTTAATTGCTGGTGTGTCTTAAAGCTAAAATGCACTGGAGAAAAGACAGTTTCTACTAGTCGGCATTTGTCAAACGACAGTTAACTTTTTTTTAATTTCTGCAAACATTGCATTTTTTTATTTCGTCTTGCATGCATAAAAAAAATAGTAAACATACACATGGAATACTACTTTCACGCCAACTACACTTGTTCATAAGTACATTTTAGTCAAGTCACATTTAAGTATATATTCAATTAGAAAATATGGTATCCAGGTCTAAATAAACATCTCCAATTTCTTAAGAAATTCGTCAGTTGTTTTTTCTTATCAATTTCTGCATGATACTCCTCATATTTCATCTGCGTATAAAGGTAATACTTAATCTCATTAATGTGTGGAGCTCCTTCTTTTTGTATCTTCTTTTAAATAGTTCCCTTTTCGTACCAAAAACCTTTTCAACATCACTCACTTTGGAGCTTAGCCCAATATAATTTTGAATATTGGTTATACACTGGCATTTTCAATGGTTACAACTTCTGTTTTACAAAGTAGACATTAAGGATTAGTTAAGCATTTCATTTTACACAGCTTAATGTTTGTAACTATTCTATAATGAATCATTTTGTACTGTATGTATTTTATATATGAACAACATAGGGAACTATTCAGATATTTGAAAGCATTTTGTACTATTTCCTCTGAAATTTCCTCACTTAAACATTAGGATCATTTTCCTGCACTTTCCCTCAATGGATCCCTGTTAAAAGACACTATAGCCTACTATATTTTCTTTTAAGGAAACAATGTTATAAAATATTACTTATAAATCCATTTTTATTTAAAGTGTCCATTTCAATAATGGATCCGTCATTTTGTATCACATCAAAAACAGTCTGATAACCTTTCTTGATCCAGAGATAGTTTTTGTCTGGCCATGCAGATATTGAGTTATACAAAAGGGGATCTAATAGGCATTCACAGATAGCTAACTTATATTAACCAAACATTAAGCTAACAGGTTAACGGCCACTGAGCCTGAAAATGCTCTTTAATTACCCCCCCCCCCCCCCCCACACACACACTTCAAGTAAAGATTTGAATACTCAAAATGTAGAGGACTATCTGGGATTGATGAAACGGTGTGCCCCGCTTAGGGGCTTTGGCAGTGTTATCACAGCGGATCAGTCAAATCACTACCTTAGAAATAGCTCATGGACCCTCAAAATACCAAATCTGATGGAAAATAATGGGGTAGGGTATAAAACAATTGGGCATAAACGTGAGAATCTTTCAACATATAATGGCTACTTATTACGGAGGTTACTAATTCCCTGCACGTAGCAATGTTCATGACCATGACCTTGACCGTGAAATCAAGGTCAAATATTAAATCTTTGAGGGCAAATCTCAAATCCCTCTTTTGCTTCTAGACTGAGTTGATATTGATAAAAAGTAGACATTTTAAAGTTTTTTTGATGCGCTATTTTTGATGCGCAACATGTGTTATGTCAACATGATGTTTAAACCTGTTACAATGCATCACTGTCCATACCAGTCAACATTCACTCACCAAGTATCAGAGTCCACGCATGTATTTTGTGTTTTGAGACATATTCATTAGTTCCTTTTCTGATCACCAGGGGGCGTATTGATACTTAAACATAGGATTGAGCCGAATTATGTTATGGGGAGACAACGAGGAACTGTTGATTACTAAAATTGATTATCAAATTTCATTATCAAAATCGAAAAATAAAGAATCGTTCTTCCAATAGATATATTATAAAATATTCAAGTTTTTAATAAAGTTATATTTGAACATTTTTACTCGACCAAATAACTGGAAAAAGTTAAAAGTTACGAATTGCATCATTGCCTAGTTCGAGTGTAGCGCAGTTCTTGACTGTGCGCTTCTCTCACCACATCCCCGAATTCTATTCAAGTTAATGTAGCTATATCCGCCGATTGCAATTTTACTGCCAGCAGCCTCCTCTTAGGCCACGAGTACATGTGTCAAAAAGCCAATATTTCGTACAACCAAATATACAGGTATGGAAGGTAAATTGATAACTTATTCTGGCTAGATTATTTGCGACAGGATCAAGTGTTACTAATCGTCATTTACCAGGATATTCAAATGTGCTCCTTATTCAAGTAAATCGTCGCAGTTACAAAATCATTTTGTGATATCAAATTACCGCTTTATTAAGGATGCCTGCACCATTTTTGTTTTTGATCTTTTTCTTCATTTTTGGACATTTTATAACTATTAGGATACAACTAAAGACATCCTAAGAAGTCGGGGTTTATAACGAATTGTGTTTTGCTAGGGAGCAATTGTTTTTGTTTTCCCAAAAGTGGCAGATTTGGGTTAATAATCGTCGTTTAGAATTTGAAATTTGAAAAATATCCGCCCATGGCACTTTTGAAATAGAAAATTATTTGAGTATATAACCAGTAGAGACGGGAGAACCCAGTAATGTTATTTATCTGCTATTGCTTATACTACAGCGCACTTTACAACACCATAACTCATATGACAACGGTAACTTTTCAGTGACTTATAGGGCCTAGAATACATCTTATACTGCGAAATCTCTGTGGCTATAGCTTATCCAGATAGGGCCCCATTAAAAGAGGTACCGAGGACAGTACGATTACAGAAAAGGGGAAAGGCACGTGTTATGGCAAGGCGCTAAAGGCAGCAGGAAGAGTAGAAAATGACAGTGTAATAAGGATCCGTGTGCCAAAAAAGTGAGTGGCAGGCGCACGGATCCAACCCCATAGTACAGGTGGAATAGTCAGGCAGCTTATGTAGGAAAATAGGGGGTCCGTGGGAAACTCATGTTAATTGTTGGAGACATAATTTATCTAGACCAATTATGGATGAGGACTTCAAAAAAATATGTCTCCAATTTTTTCGACAAATTTTTCAAGGTCAAACGTCAAGGTCAAAGTTCAAAATCAAAATAGAAGGTGCATGGATAGGGCACTGATCAACAGGTGGGGATGTGTGAAAGGGCAGATAGAAGGTGAATGGGTGGAAGTTGCATAAAGTAATAGTCATGTGCAGCAAGTGTGCATGCAAGTGTCAATGCCAACATCATAGGGATACCCATTGATGGGCGCCAAGCACTTGAAACTTAAGGGAGCATTTCCTTCATTAACATGTATAAATTAATACCTACACCCATTAAAATATATATTTCCTTGACGAAATTCTCAACTTCATCACTGTAGTTATTTTTTTTATTTTTTTCATGTACCGCAACTGTGGAAATGTTCATTATAATGCAAAGATAAAAGATCGTTTTTTAGTCAGCGCCCAACATAAAGTCATCGGCCTTAATAGAGAACGGCGATTCAGGCAGACTTCCTTTCTGGGATGGACCGACATTTCACTGATACACAATTGTCTCCTCTAAGTTAAGTAAGGTAAAAAAAAAATACAATAAACTAATCTTTAGTTAAAGTCGGTAATGTTTTAATAGATCACGAAATGACCGTAGTAGTCAGGAGCTGGCACCGGAACTGCGGCCCTAGGGTCGCCAGTCCAATATTCTACCAGTCAGATTACGCCATCTATAATCAGTGAAAGATACTATGACATAATTCTAAGATCTTACGATTTTGTCGACAGAATTCTAAGCTTATACTTTTGTCCAACTTAATTTTAAGCTTAGACTTTTGTCCAACAGAATTCTAAGATCTTAGACTTTTGTCGTTAAACAAAAGTCTAAGCTTAGAATTATGTTTGACAGAAGTCTAAGCTTAGAAAGAAAGAATATTGGAAAGAATTACATATAAATCCATTTTCATTTAAACTGTCCATTTCCATAATGTATCCGTCATTTTGTATCGCATCAAAAACTGTGTGATGACTTTGCTTGATCCAGAGTTTTTGTCTGGCCAGATTTTTGAGTTTACCAAAGTGTAGTTAATAAGCATTCGCAGACAGTTAACTTATATTAACCAAACATTTAGCTAACAGGTTAACGGCCATTGAGCTTGAAAATGCTCTTTAACTATCCCCCCCCCCCTCTCCTAGTAGAAATTTGAATGCTCAAAATATAGAGGATCAGTCAAACTCACCAGCTTAAAAATAGCCCGCTGACCCTGGAAAATAATGGGGTAGAGGGTAGAATAGTTGCGCATAAACGTAAGCAACTTTCAATATATGCCCTAAGTGACTACTCATTAAGTCAATGTTTCCCTACCCGATGCACGTAGCAATGTTCATGACCATGACCTTGACCGTGATTTCAAAGTCAACTATTTAATTTTTGAGGACAATTCTTCACATTCCTCTTTTGCCTCTAGACTGACATGATATTGATAAAAAGTAAGCCATTTTAAAGGCAATAAAAGCTAAATTTGATGCGCAACACGTTTTATATCAACAGCATCTTTAAACTTGGTACAATGCATCACTCACAATCATCAGCCAACGTTCACCCTCCCAAATTGATGAAGAAAGCCTCATTTTAAAAACAAATTTGAGAAATATTGTTGAGTGTTGTTGCTAATTTCTTTAGATATTTTCAAATGGTATTGTTATGATAAGGATACAGCCAATAGTTTATTATAATACTTAATCTATTCCTGCTCTACAATAAATAGAATTAATAGAAAATTCAAAATGAATATTCCACATTTATTGTTAGCCTGATTGACTAGTCTGACTACATCAGAATCTTACCGAATTCTTCATGCCTTAAGATTGTTATTGTTTTCGTTGAAATTATGTGAGTTAACGCAGTCGCGGATTATCATTTGTACTACCGGGCATAGATAAGAGTTTCCAACTGCCACAATTACACGTGTCAAAAAGCTAATATATCGCACAGCAAAATATACTGGAAGGAACATTGCCACCTGATTCTCGAAACTTTGCTTTCTGTTCAAGAAAATCGTCTTAGTTACAAAATCATTTTGTGATATCAATTTACCACTTCATTAAGGATGCCTGCACCACTTTTATTTTAGTCCGGAGATTCTTTTCCTTCATTTTTGGATATTTTAGGTGATAACTTAGGAATAAAACTTTCTAAAGTCAGGTGTTTAGGACGAATTTTGTTTTGCTAGGAACCAAAATTGGCGACTTATGGAGTACTGCTACTATAATTTTGGCAGAGCATGAGTTTAAAATGTTAGTTTATTGAAAATGGGTGCTTTATTCTCAAGAAATTCTATTCCAGAAATGTTATTAAAAGTTTTGATTTAGCCGGGCCAATCAGAAGAATAGATATTAAAACGAGAGAACAGGAATATAATCTAAATATATATGTACAACAAATATAGATTTAAATATAGATGATAATACCAAACGTATCTATTTATTCTTAAAGGTCTCATGGAAGCACTAATTTTAGTATATATCTTGTTTTAAGGACTAGTTTTAAGGTATAGTGGTACAAAATTCTTGCTACATAACAAATTGTATATTAGACATATAGAACTCCCCCTAGTGATGAGTCCGGAAACTGTTGTTTTTCTATTTTACACTCTGTACTAATGTAGCAAGCAGTTTGAAAAATTCCCCGCCCATGACTTTGCACTCAGTTTGGAATCGCACATTATTTGAGTATACATCCAGTAGAGATAAGAGAACAGAGTGGTGCCACCTATCTGCCATTGCTTATACTACACCACATTTTACTACACCACAACTCGGAGGGGACCGTTAACTTTTCAGGAACGATGCGTATAGTATATACACCTTATACTGCTAAGTCTCTGTTGCTATATAGCTTATCCAGAGAAAGTCCGATACAAGGCGATAGGAACGGAGATGTCATGAATGTAGTGGAAAGCTGTATGAAGCTAGTGGCGCTGGGCGCAACACAGCGCAAAGGTTAGGCAAGTATGGAAGAAGAATGGATCCGTGCGCCAAAATAGAGGCCGGCGCACGGATCCATGTCTGGGAATGGTTAAAGATGTAACAGTTATGAAATATGAGGAAAATGGGTAGTGAGTAGAAGCAATTTAGTGATCGTGTAAATATATAAGTTCTCCTGGGAAAAGAAAGAAAAGGTCTGATTTGGAAAATATTTGTTACTGAAATACCATGAAGCTGAGAATATGGGGAATTCAAAAACATTAATCAGAATTTGCCCCCCAATATGGTATAAGGAACCCTCTGGGTCATGGACTATAGAGTGTGATCTGCTACTTGATATTAAAGTACGTTATTTCATAATCATATTTGTATGGTTATCAATTTGCCAACTCCTGTGAAATATAATTGCCCACTCCAAAGCTATATTCTCACCGGACCCCTGGTGGCCAGGATTGGAACTGAACAAAACAGCGCGAAAGAAGCCCCAATATTGGACCGCGAGAATTGATGATGATGATGATATTTTCAGTTACAAAGCTACCTGTTTGTTCTTGATAACTCTGCAATAATGTGATCTACTACACAAAATTAAAGTTATCCCATTAACATACGTGTACATGGTTATCAATTATAAAGGCGCACTCCTTAAGCACAAGTACAAGTACTTACCTCTCCCCTAGTGGCCAGAATTGGAACTAAACAAAACGAAAGCACAACAAGCCGCAATAATAAACCGCCTAAAATCTCCTGATTTTGGAGTGTTGAATGTTGATAGGTATGCCAACGTAAATGCACAATATCAATTGAACATTCCATAACGCACACGTACCCTGATTTTAGAACTTATAAATGTAAATGTAATCTTTATTTTAAGTCGGTATATCAATTACAAGAACCACGAGCTGCTGAGGCTCTGGGCTGACTGGCCCGACGGCTTACAATGCCCTCCGAAGCACTGGAAGCAGCAAGAAAATAAATTTTCTTTTCCTGCGCCACCATCGGGAATCGAACCCGGGTCGTCTGCGTCGAAGTCAAGCGTGCTAACCACTTGACCAACTCAATTGCTGTGGCCATTTCAATGATATTCTCAGCAGTAGGACTAGACAGGCGTAGACACGCGTGTAGCCAAGCGTCCAGAGAAGTGGAGCAGAGAACCACTCACTTATTGCGACATCAGTTATTGCGACATCTACAATGTAAGAAGACGGGCACGAAAATATACCGAAAATTTTCCCATAACTTGTTATAATACACGCTATCAATGTCACGCATAACTTAGATTTTTGGCCGCTCTGTTTCATAGATAAACTCGCTGCCAAAAACAGGCCGTTTGCAAGGCAGTTTGTAGGACTGTTTTTCGTGTAGTGTACCCGAGGCCCTAGTGGCGGGAACCTAAACTAATGATAACCTCTCGGTTATATAACAGGGCGGGGCCCTTTCGAATCGCCGCTAACGTCCAGAAGGACTCAATTCTAGAAGGGAAAGTGTGCATTGAGCATGTAATATTTTGATGGAAAACGCGAAGTTGTGCGGAGAAAGGCGCCCGCGACCGCATGTCAATGGCTGTTATAGTTGTATCTCACTATACTCTATTGATAACTTGAACAATTGAGCTTTTGTTGTAGTTAGATATGATCCCATGATATGTTGTGTGCTTCATGCACGAGTCCACCCAGCTGAACGGCACCAGGCCACCCTGCCCCCCTCCCCCTGATTGTTGGCGCGCAACAGCTCAAAGGGACTGGCACTAGTCTATTCAATGCAAACTTTACGCGCACACAACTCAAAGGACTGGCACTAGTCCATCCACTGAATTCCTACACGCGGTGGCGACTGGGTCGCCGAACAACACCGCAACAGGTAATCTCCATTTTCTTATGAGTAATAGTTCGTCCTTAATCACGGCCATTAGCAACATAACAAAACGCAACGACACTAGCGACGCCAAATATACAACATTGTATTGACAGACAATCATAATAGAATGATTTTAAACTTGATAAAACGCATTATACATTTAGGAAAAAAGTACCAGACAATGACGTCACTTTGTATTCTAGTGCATAACCCAGTATATCGGTCACCTCGGAACGCAGATGTATCCTTCCATCTATGAAGAGAAAGTTCCTTACTAACACGGCTATATCACAACATTGAGGGTGCTTAACTAGTAACGAAGATAAGGATACAACATTTCACTGACAGACAATCATAATTGAATGATTATAAGTGTTTAAAAACGCATTGTACGGATATTTCTGTGGTCACGTCATCAATATCTGTCCGCAGCCTATTCTAAGTATAGGAAAAACAATGATTAATCGCGAAACCGATGTTGAAGTAGTGTCCAAGGCCACAAACAATCAGAGAATTGGGGGCACGAAGGTCGAGGTCAAAGTGCTCTCCAATTTGGTCAGTAGGCTCTCAGCCTTTTTGTAAATAGGTCAACTGCAGTGCATTTCTGGTGTCCGATCAGGGGACAATTCGCCGAACACACGAGTGATTCTTAGGCTACGTATTGCACAGGTAAACTACCTCAAAATATATCTATCCTCGAAAGGGAGTTGTCAATGTGTTGAAGCTTTTACAAACTAGAATTTACCACTCACTGAGTATCACAGGCATGTCTACGTTCAACGTCAGGGATGCATATATATATATATATATATATATATATATATATATATATATATATATATATATATATATATATATATATATATATATATATATATATATATATATTATATATATATATATATATATATATATATATTTATATTGCGACGAAATTATATATATATATGTCTATATATATATATATATATATATATATATATATATATATATATATATATATATATATATATATATGTGTGTGTGTGTGTGTGTGTGTGTGCGTGAATATATGAATATAAATGCTTATGAGATATGGTCTAAATGTGTGTGTAATCACCTGTGTTCATGCAGAATGACGGAGAAGATGAGGAATAGCTTTGCACTTTTGCACTCTATTCTTGAACGTATTGAATTGCACGAACAATATAACACATTCGTGCCTGTGATGACCAAAAGATGCCTGTATGTTTTGGTGATATCTTTATTGAAAAAAGATCATATTTGAGAGAAAAGTTGAAGGAGTAATATTCTATTAAATCAAACCAAAACTCTTTGGATATTATTAGAATTTATGCCTTGCTAATGTAAGAATCGATTATTTTCAGGTTGATGATATTGGGGTTTTACCATTTTGTTATAATATTAGCTAATATCCCGTTGGTTATCATTCAGTTAATATCTAGACTAACTTTACACTTTATCATACTCGAGAGCATTTCATTTGTTTGTGAAAGGACGTTGGTGTCGATAAGGGTCTAAAGGTGTAATTCCATTTCATATATTGGAACACACACCCACACACGGAAACACACACGTATATATATATATATATATATATATATATATATATATATATATATATATATATATATATATATATATATATATATATATACAGTATATATATATATATATATATATATATATATATATATATATATATATATATATATATATATATATATATATATTTATATATATATATATATATATATATATATATATAAAATACATAGTTCTATTTTGTGTAATCGATTCTTACATTACATAGTTTTTTTTATCAATTAGGTGCATTCCATCAATAAGTATATTTTCCACCTTTTCATTGAAATATATGCAGTGTTATTTCTTGCACGACATACTAATATCTTGAAGAATTAATAAAAACAATGAAAAGACCCATTTTACCTCTTTTTCGTTTAACAGACAGGATTAAATGTTGGTATGATTCTAAAAGATGGGATCAGTTATAAAGGCATTATGTCTGTTTTAAACATTGTAGATATAAACAAGTTGTGTGTACACAGGAGGAATTTGATTTAAGATAATGCATGATAGAGTCACCAAACCAAAAACAGATTGTTAAAAGCAATGCAACATAGAACTGTTGAAAATCATTAACTTTGAAAAATGTTATAGAAAATTTGGTTTGTGTACATTTTAATTTGCGCTAATGTCTACAGTATTTCGACTAGTAATGTGAAGATTTGGATTAAAATCCATATGAATCAGCGACGGGTGTTGAGGGATTTAGATGGAAAACCGTCTTTTGAAACTATTGATATGGTGATTTTGAACTTGAAAAAGGATACTTATCAAAGTTGTAATGCTGCTATTTCTAATTAATCAAACCTAACATTGTGATTTTTATAAACATAGTTCAGCATCGGTTAAGAAAAATATCTGATGGACAGCGCTTCCTTTTTTCTTTTAATGCTGCCTTTGCCACTACAATTTGTTCATTTTCAAGTTTAAAGACTTTACTTAAAGGAGAAAAGTGATAAACTTCAGTCCTCCTGTTACTGAGGTGAATTGCAGTTAAAAACAATACAATTGTCAGGTGAGACAGAAGCATCTCAGTAGCATGCAAACCAATCATGAGTTTTAGCAATTCCTTCTTGTTTTTTCGCTGCGTTTTTGAATAACGACTCCCTTTTTCTTGAATTTTTACATTCATTTCTCTGCACAGGAAATTGGAAACTATGGCTGAAACCAATGTGCCGGAAGGATTGACTCTTGCCGATTTAGATGACAAGCTGTTTTCTCAAATTGCTAAAGGGTGTGGATTAAAACTGAAATCATGGAAGCAGCTGGACATTGGGGATTCTTCTGAAGAGGGTCTGACGTCTGTCGTAACCACCGCTGCTGACAATGATAAGGAACTGGAGGGGATTCTGACTGGTATTTGTTACTTTGAGATCACGGGAACTTCGCTGAACCAGGAGAGTGACTGTGAAGTAAAGAAGAAGGTTGCGTTAAAGGCGAAGCTGAGTCCTCTCCAGACAAATATGTCCATAGCTAAAATGTTTGCAATGTCCTACGAGATGTCTGAGGAGGAGATTCTTGAGATTTTAGCACCTTTTTCCACAGGGGCCCCAAGCAGTGCAAAGGAAATTGAAGTTGCTAGATGGTGAGATAATAATGGTGCATTGTTTCGTTAATTTGTATATATGTTGCAATCAGACTACAACTCTTATTATTGATTACAATTTGATTCTTATCATTGGTCAATATTATATTAGCTGCATCTTCATAAAAAATCATTTGTTATCAATTTAAATCCACATAAGCCATACCATGTGTATGCCCCAGAAGTGGTTAACAGTATAGTTCGTTACATACTATCAAGTAACGTAATGGCCAGAAGGTGGGGAAATATAAACGGTAAAAGATATTTTCACTTTATATAAGATATGTCTGCCACATCTAAAGGTGTATCTAGTCAGATGCTATGTCGTTCTTGCTTTTATGTAGTGATCAACCATTTCAATAATGTAGTCTCATCCGTGTCTGTTGTTGCACGGATTACGCAGAGGAAAAAATACCCTATATGAGTTAACGACAAAAATAACTACTTCGACAACTAGTATCTGGCATTGCCTATAACATGAATAAACTCCTATTCCATTGGTCACTGCATGTGCTATTTGAGTCAAATTGATTTGAATTGATGACACATCTTCTGCTATTAATTTAGTGACGACCATCTAACATGTGGTCGGTTAAAGGTAAAAGCTATTTAGTTAATTATATAAAACATTAATATCAGATATGATAGAAATCCATCAATGTTTGGACAGGATTTCCCCAAATTTTGAATTTATCTTCAAAGAAAAACCTTAATGTAAATACGGGTACTATCATCACTTAAATAAACATGTATTTTCTCCATATGCATTAGAAAACAAGGTTGTCTACCTTGAAATAAGTTCCCGTAAACTTTGAAATTGCATGATTACCCAATCTCTACTAAGGCCATGTGTTCGTATGTAGATATTTCTTGTTATTTCTATCAAGTTAATAACTGTGCTTACTGTCGCTTTAATCCTCCCACACTTGGCTTTAACCTAGGTCCTTCAGCGAGAAAGCTGCAGCTTCAATCATGCCAAAGATCTACTACACCGAATGTGATAAGACAACACCATATTTTGTAATGGAGTTCTTCGAGCCAGAAATCATGGAAAATATTGATACACCTGCATCAAAGTTATGGACAAAGGAGAAAAGGTGTAAGGTAAGTAAAACTTATGAGAAGTGGAATTATTGTAATATCAGCAATAAAGTTATATTGATATAGAGCAAGAGAATATACATACATACATACATACATACATGTGGTAATAAATGAATGAAAAGTTATAATTGTACTGTATTGTTTTTTGCCATTTCAGTAGAAACGAAATCATACAATTACAAACTATAAACAAACATGAAGAACAAACCATGGAGTTGAAAAAATAAGTCATTGTGGACATAAGCGAAATTGATACATCATATACGCTGCTGCTATATAACACCAGAAGTGTCAGTGCCGTTACGATTCTTTTAAAGTGTTCATGACATTAGTACTATCTGAGCTGAAACACCATAAAATAAACTATAACTACTCTAGTTCTTTTCCAGTATTTCTACAATGATTTTTATTTGTTTTGGCTATTTCATTTTCATCTACTCTTGTTTTCATCTACTCGTACAGGTTCTGAGAGACATCGCCAACCTCCATGCCACCTATCTTGGTAGAATAGACAGACTTGATGGTACAAAAATAAAACCCCTTTTGTCAGATTTGTCAGCAGTCATTGCGGGAGGAAAGAAGCTCTGGAAAGCTGGTCTGACCGTCGCTAGCCGGCAACATCCTGATATTGTCACACCTCCTCGGGCGAAATTACTTCACTCCATCATTGATAACTTGGCGAGTGAAATCAGCCCATATCTAAGCCAGTTTCCCCAGACAGTAGTGCACGGTGACTTACACGCAGGTAAGCAATTTGTATATTTGGTCTGTAACGCCATGTAAAAGCAATATGTGTGGAAATACAATAAACAGTTGATAAAACAAGTTTGCGTAGCAGGTCAAATAAAAGTTTATTCCGAATATGTTGGCTGCCTTCCACCAATCACATACCTAGAAAAGTGTGGGGTTTATGACATAACCCTCATATCTTCAACCTGTGTTATAAAAACTGCAAAAATCACAAAGGTTTTACTCAGGGATATTGAATAGATTGCTCAGCCAAGTTCATATTGGCCTGTGTTGTTGGAAGGCAGTCAACTATGGTACAAGCTACATAGAACCTCTAAGAAGATGTGGTGTATATGATACCATTTCAGTTACTTGGCTCCGCCTCCAAACCCCTCGGGTATATCACTTATACCGTTTCGTAAATTACTTAAACAAATTGGATTTTTTTAAAGAAATTGATAAGCATATGGATTATAGATACTTATAGATACATCTTAGCTGACTGATTAATATTTCACTTATAAATAGTAAATTTAGGAATAGAGGCGTTTAGAGACTTTCTTCTATTGATTTTCAGGAGAGATGTAGGCATTAAAGGACAATTCCACCATTGATAAAACAGAGGCCCAAATAGTTTCTTATACTTTCTTTCTTATACAGTGTATTCTCTACTTAAACCCACCAGTGCCAACCTACATACAAGAAGTATATTGCTGTTTAAACACCTCCTAACAGACACAACATAGTTGTTGCAACTAAGTAATAAGCATTAAGGTAGCTACTGGTGGAAACTTGGGTTTAAGTAGAAAATGCCATAAGAAACTATTTGGGCCTCAGTTTCATCCATGGTGGAATTGTCCTTTAAACATGAAGGTACATGCACAAAGCAGGAGCAGCCCAGCGGGCAAAAGTACGCACATTGTACATACCAGCCCATACATACTAATTTGGTATGGATAACATTCGGAATGAAGGTTTTTTGGACGTACGGGTCCGTATGTACAATATACGCTTAGAGCCGTACATAGAATGTACGTACAGAGCTGTATGTACATTGTACGTATGGTCCAATACCTAAACTGAATCAAAGTAGGAGTTTTCACATTACATATTAGGAAATTCTGAAGTGAATCTGACATAGAATTTCCCTATCATCATTTGTAATGAATACAAATAAGTAGGGATTCCTTGATCAGTGTTTCCCTTAAAGGAGTATTCTGTTCAAGTATATGCCATTTCTGAATCTGAAGTTATATTATATTTGATTCTGCACTAAATCATGCCATGTGACCTACATACAGTTTCTAGGCTTTATAATCAATTCTCTTCCTCAAACATGGTTATTGGTGTCTTAGACACTTAGGGAATAATTTTTAGGAAATTCTCAAAAAAATTGAAATGGAGTTTGTTTTAGTTATCTACCCAATTTTCTCAAAAAAGTATTTACCTTATCTAGTTTGTTTACGTACAATATACGTACTGACCAGTAAGTACATTGTATGTACGGACCCGTACGTACATTGTACATACAGACCCATACAATCCATGTTCATCCATGAGTGTGAACCAAAACCGTACACACATGATTTTACATACTTAGGGGAAAATCTATCTGAACCTAAACTGAACCACAGGTATTTGCCACAGTTTAAAAAAAATGAAGGAAAAACAATTTAAAACCGTGTTTTGTCGGTTTTCTTATCACACCCCTACAATCCCTTATATAAAAACACAAGGTGTCAAGGTTTGAGATCGCCCACAGAGCACCTTCCGTGTTCACAAGGTCGAATCTCCCAAAATTTCAAACCTGGCAGGCAATGAATGACGGCGGACAGATAACAACATTGTAAACTCGCCTTAGTATTTGTCTTAATCTTATCCTACTCTCCAAATGTGAGTTTTGGCGCTCGTAAAAGTTGCGAGCAGTCACAAAACACCTCCATAGTTGAAACAATCCTGTTTTCAAGTGGGTAAACGTGAGGCAGAAACCGTGAGCTCTGATTGGTGGATCGATATGGATGAGTGAGTTGATCAACTAATCAAGTTCATCAGTTTTCTGCCTAACTTTGAGCCACTTGAAAACAGGATTGTTTCAACTATGGAGGTGTTTTGTGACTGCTCGCAACTTTTACGAGCGCCAAAACTCACATTTGGAGAGTAGGATAAGATTAAGACAAATACTATTAAGGCGAGTTTACAATGTTGTTATCTGTCTGCCGTCATTCATTGCCTGCCAGGTTTGAAATTTTGGGAGATTCTACCTTGTGAACACGGAAGGTGCTCTGTGGCCGATCTCAAACCTTGACACCTTGTGTTTTTATGTAAGGGATTGTCGGGGGTGTGATAAGAAAACCGACAAAACACGGTTTTGAATTGTTTTTCCTTCATTTTTTTTAAACTGTGGCAAATACCTGTGACTGAACGTAATCTGAATGTTCCACTTTTGTACAGGATGCCAACCTAAACCGTTCATACAATGTACGTACATTCTACGTCCATGAGTGCGAACCTAAACTGTACGTACAATGTATGTACTTTGTACATCCAGTGCCCGCTGGGAGGAGTTGGAAGCCATAACTTACTTGTAGGAAAGGGATTTATAACGCCTAATAAATAAGTCATGTGCTCACTTACGTATCCCCCCTAGTTGGATGAGAGTCACAGGGTGTGCCTCCCAAAGTTCACCATCTCCAAACACCAGCTCTACTCATACCTGTGCCAGCCAGGTAGGTGATAGTATAAAAGTTGGGAGCACGAGTTGTTTACAGAGCTCGGGCATGTAGCACACTACTTGATCGATGCAGACTTTCTTTCTTGGATTATGATTGTCTGAACAAACCATGGTATAAGTTAGATTCACCATGTTCGCTAGGAGTTGATGCCACCTGCCCACTCGTCATTGTTCTTGACTAACGCCTCATACAATAGACTCGTCGTTATGTAGCATTAACTCCTTGTAAACATGGTCTATCTGCTAAAGGTAAAAGTATACGGTCTATAGTCTTGTATCCACCGAAGCGCTCACACGACCTTCCTCCCCTAGCAGGCCTGTACACATGGAGACCATTTCAATCACCTTGGGGCTATTACAGAGCAGTTGGAAGCATATAGCGCACAAGCTCTAAGCACTGCCTTATTTATGCTAGGTACCCATTTTGCAGCTGGGTAGAGACCGAGGCAATATGGAATAAACTGTCTTGCCCAAGGACAGGCCAAAGTGCCCCGGCTGGGAATTGAACCATTGACCTACTGATTACTAGTCTGATACCTAACCAACAGCTACTTTGTCCCTCTACATGCTACATACATCACATTTTTTCTAAGTGTCTATCTATCACGTCTATATACTTGCAGGAAATCTCTGTCTACGAAAGAACCCCTCCAATGGCGAGAGTCACTTGTGTGCCTACGATTGGGAATACTGTTCACTCCACGTGCCCCAGAGAGACATGGCCTACTTCCTGATATCCACGTTACCGGTCATGGAGTCTGCATCAGAGCACCTGGCACTTTGGCAAGAGTATACAGATTTCTTTCGGAACGAACTTATCTCAGCCTTGGAAAGAGCAGAAAATGTCAACAACCCTCAAGTTGAAAAGCTTCTTGAAAAGGAAACTTTTCAAAAGATTACCGATTATGCGATAATTGAATCTTCGATTGACATGGTGATTACAACAGGAAGTTTACCTCTTGCCTTCGCTTTTGCTAGTTGGGATGAAACTGCTGGGAATGCATTGCTTTATATTGAGGCTGTTAAGGATCAATATAAGTTTCTTCAAAACTAATCCCTTTTGAAACATGTTTTCTACACAAAAGGCTAAATAAATATTTTAAAATTAAAACTCAGTATAGAGCTAGTGATTACTGGTGACTTTAATATGAAAAAAAGTAGTGGTTTTCTTAGGGTCTGTTCAATCATTAGGTATATATTTTTAAACTTCTATATTGCTATCATTTCACTGATACAAGTTCACAAACTTGTATGTGCGATGATCTAAATGATAAGTTATATAACGGCATTTATATCCATAATATGATTAATGTACAATTATTAAACTTTCACTATTCCTGTGGTAAGATGCTGGTCAAGCCTTGGAGTATCTGTGGTTTACGTTTGATAGCTGCAAGGGCGATGATTTTAATAGCACAGCTTATACTGCAACATTCATAATTAGACATATTGTATTATCACTTTTTCTAGTACTAACACTTTACTAATGTCCCCAAGAAGATCAAAGGCATATTCTTCATTCTTTATCAAAAGTTTTTACATCTGCAATATTTTTTGCATCTCTCCAGTATTTTCTTAATTGATGTAAATTCCCCTTCATTTATGAAGGCCTATGAATTAATGGTTAAATCCGTTTGTAAGTCAAGTAATCTCAAATCTGATAATAACAAGCTGAAAGGCATTACCTATAATGTTAGATCATGTACTTGACGTGATTTTGCGGCTTATGAGGACGCTGAACACATGATTATGGCATGTTCCCTCAATCAAGATCTCTGCGGTAATATGCCTTCGGAGATGTTTGAGCACAAGTTACTCCTCAGGAGACACTCAAAATTCTACTCAGTGGTAAACAAAAAGATAAGAACTTCAGTGACACGATACCAATCTGATGTACGGCTAGTATATATCTGGATAAATAGGATGTCTTACAGGGCAATACTAGATTGTGCAGGGGTAGCTTAATAGTGATATAACTTGTTTTAGTCTGACAAGATAAATACAAGTTGGGTCCATTTAGTTTTAAAGGCTATAATCGTACAAAAATTGTCAGATAGACACAGAATAATAAGTGTACATTAATTTTCCTTGCACATACCAATATGATTTAACTATCAATATTATTTACGAGTGTTATTTCACGTTTCTACAATAACAATATCAGTCTGTTATTTGTTTCTGTTGATCTATGTTACTATATTTATTTTTTCATTATAATTTTGTGTTGAGATGATTTTGTAAATGAAAAGTTTACAGTCAGTAAACATACAAAACAATTCTGATAATCATTTACTGGAATATTCCAAATATACTCCTCATTCAATTCAAGGAAATCGTCGTAGTTACAAAATCATTTTGTGATATCAAATCACCATTTTATGCCTGCATCATTTTTGTTTTTGTCTGTTGATCTTTTCATCACTTTTGGGCATTTTATGACTAAGGGGATAAAACTAAAGACATTGTAAGAAGTTAGTCGGGAGTTCAGGACGAATTTATTTTGTGAGGAAGCAATTTTTGTTATCCCAAAAGTGGCCAACTTGGGTTAATAATGGCCAGTTAGAATTTGAAATTTGAAAAATATCCGCCCATGACTTTGCATTTTCGAAATAGCAAATTATTTGAGTATAAAACCAGTAGAGACGGGAGAACCCAGTAATGCTATTTATCTGCCGTTGCTTATACTGCAGCGCACTTTACTACACCACAGCTCATAGGGCAACTTTTCAGTGACTAAGGGCCTCGTATACATCTTATATTGCGAAATCTCTGTGGCTATAGCTTATCCAGATAGGGCCCCGTTGAAAGAGGTACTGAGGACAGTACAATTACAGAAAAGGGGAATGGCAAGTGTTGTGGTCGCAGGAAGAGTAGAAAATGACAGTGTAGTAAGGATCCGTGTGCCAAAAAAGTGAGTGGCGGGTGCGCAGATCCAAGCCCATAGTACAGGTGGAAGGTCCATTGATAGGGCACTGATCAACAGGTGGGGATGTGTGAAAGGGCAGATAGAAGGTGAATTGGTGGAAGTTGTGCAGCAAGTGTGCATGCAAGTGAAAATGCCAACATCATAGGTATACCCATTGATGGGCCAAGCACTTGGAACTTAATGGAACATTTCCTTCATTAACATGTATAAATTAATAACTACACCCATTAAACTTTATATTTTCTTGACGAAATTCTCAACTTTATCATTTTAGTTATTTTTTCTGTTTACTTCATGCAATTTAATTTTTGAGGACACGTCTTCACATTCCCATTTTGCCTCTAGACTGAGATGATGTTTATAGAAAGTAGGCCATTTTAAAGGAGATAAAGTATTTTTGATGAGCAACACCTATTACATCAACAGCATATTTAAACCTGGTACAATGCATCACTTTCCATGTCAACCAACGTTCACCCACCTAAACTGATGAAGAGAGCCTTATTTTAAAAACAGAATTAAGAAATATTGTTGTGAGGGTGTTGTTGATAACTTCTTTAGACATTTTCAAATGGTATTATTATGATAAAGATTCTTCTAATAGTCTATTATAATACTTAACTTAAACCATCTCTACTTTAGCAATCGATGAATAGAAGTTATAGAAAATTCATAATGAATATTTGGACATTCATTGTTAGCCTGATTGACTGCATCCGAATCTTATCAAATTCTACATCCCCCAAAGATTGCAATTGTTTTCGCTGAAGGTATGGGAGTTAGCGCAATCGGGGCTTAACAATTACCCTACTGGACTTGGATAGGAGTTGTCAACCGCCACAAATACACGTGTCAAAAAAACAATATTTCGCACAGCAACATATACTGGTAGGTAACTTGCCAACTGATTCTTGTAAATGAGCTCCTTGTTCAAGATCTCCGCTGGATTCCTCAGCGGGTTGGCCTGGTCGCTCCATAAATGTGCGGCGTTGTGGATGACTGTTTATGGTCTTTCTGCAACTGAAAGACCCCGTGGAACTATTCGTGAAGAGTAGGGAATTTATTCCCGGTTCCGGGTTTCTATCTCGCCGCGATATGACCTGAGCTGTTGAAAGCCACGTAAAACTCAACTCCTTCCGTCCTTCCTTCCTTGTTCAAGAAAATCGTCGTAGTTACAAAATCATTTTGTGTGATATCAACTTACCACATTATTAAGGATGCCTGCACCATTTTTTCTTAGTCCAGAGATTCATTTTCTTCATTTTTGGATATTTCAGGTGATAACTTACGAATAATACTAAAGACTTTCTAAAGTCATGTGTTTAGGACGAAGTTTTTTATTGCTGGGAACCAAAAATGGCCACTAAGGGGGTAATGCTACTATGATTTTGGCAGGGCATGAGTTAAAATGTTAGTTTATTGATAATGGGTTCTTTATTCTCAAAAAATTCTAAGAGATTTTATTGAAAGTTTTGATATAGTCATTTGATATAATCAAAAGTATAGATATTAAAACGTTCCAGTTCATTCTGTTGGCAATGTATTCTGCAATTTGAAAAATTCTCCGCCCCTGACTTTGCACTCAGTTTGGAAGTGCAACTTATTTGAGTATAAAGCCAGTAGAGATAAGAGTGGTGACACCAATCTGCCATTGCTAATACTAAACCACATTTTACTACATCTCAACTCAGAGGGGACCGTTAACTTTTCAGGGACGAAGAACCTAGTACATGTATATATCTTAAACTGCAAAATCTCTGTTGCTACGGGCTATATAGTTTATCGTGGTCAAAGTGCACTCCTATTGCTTTGAACAATAGGCTCTCAGCCTTTTTGTGAATAGGTCAACTGCAGTGCATTTCTGGTGTCTGATCGGGGGACGATTCGCCGACCTGCCGAACATACAAGTAATCCTAAGGATACGTATTGCATGGGTAAACTACCTTGAAATAGATCTATCCTCGAAAGGGAGTTGTTAATGTCTTGAAGTTTTAAACTTAATTTTAGTATCACAGGCATGTCTACGTTCAACGTCAAGGATGCATAGGTAATCATCATCCAAGCGGGCAAATGTATGAACATTGTATGTACCAGCCCGTACTTACGGATTTGGTACGGATGACATTTGGAATGAAACTTTTTAGGACGTACAGGTCTGTATGTACAATGTACGTACAGAGCCATACGTACATTGTACGTACGGTCCAATACCAAAACTGAATCAAAGTAGGAGTTTTTACATTACATATTAGGAAGCACCCAGCAGAAATTCTGAAGTGAATCTCAAATAGGATTTCCCTATCATCATTTGTAATAAATAAGTAGGGATTCCGTAATCAGTGTTCCCCTTAAAGGAGTATTCTGTTCAAGTATATACCATTTCTGAATCTGAAGTGCACTTGGTTGTGCACTAAATCATGCCATGTGACCTACATTCAGTTTCTAGGCTTAATAATCAATTCTCTTGCTCAAACATGGTTATTGGTGTCATGGACATTTAGGGAATAGTTTTTAGAGAATTCTCAAAAAAATTGAAATGGAGTTTGTCATTACTATCTACCCAATTTCCTCAAAAAGGTCATTTACTGTATTTACCATATCTAGTTGGTTTATGTACAATATACGTATGGACCTGTACGTACATTGTACGTACGGACCCGTACATATAATGTACATCCATGAGTTTGAACCAAAACCGTATGCACAATGTGCCCACTGGAACAGATGACTTTGGATTCTTAGGGGACAATCTATCTAAACCGTACATGCAATGTATGTATATTGTACATCCATGAGTGCAAACCTAAACTGTACGTACAATGTACATACATTGTACGTCCAGTGTCCGCTAGGATATCCTCTAATGTATTAATACGGAGTTTAGGGATAGATCTCTCCCTTTTTAGAGGAGCCTGTACCGTTTGACTAGGGTTTGACCAGAGTCATGGTAATTACATTCCTGCTGCCATAAGACACGAATTTACGGGCGAGGTAGTTGGAGTAGAGATTGAGTTTAGTCGACATGATATAATATATATATATATATATATATATGTATATATATATATATATATATATATTTGTATAAATGTATATATATATATATATGTTTATATATATATATATATATATATATATATATATATATATATATATATATATATATATATATATATATATATATATATATATAATTATATATATGTATATATATATATATATATATATATATATATATATATATATATATATATATATATATATATATATATATATATAAACATGGGTATGATGAGATTAAGCATAAAGCACAATAAATAGGTAGACAGATGTCCTTTTATATTAAATTTGATTATTGCACAAGTTTGCAATAACGATTGTTATTTCATAAACATAAACATGAAGACATACAGTAGAAACATGTGCATAGTTTTATTTTGTATTATTGATTCTTACATTATATCGTTTTTTATCAATCAGGAGCATTCAATCATTAAGTTGTATATTTGCCACCTTTTCATTAAAATATTTGCAGTTTTATTTCTCGCTCAACATACTAATCTCTTTCATAAAATTAATAAAAACAATAAAAATACCCATTTTACCTCTTTTTCTTTCAACAGACAGGATTAAATGTTGGTATGAGGGATAAAAGACAAGTGGGAGGAACTTTATTTTGAAAGATGGGCTCAGTTAAAGAGGCATTATGTCTGCTTTTAAATATTGTAGACATAAACAGGCTGTATGTACACAAGAGGAATTCGATTGAAGATAATGCATGACAGAGTCACCAAAACAAATTGTTGAAAGCAATACAACTGAAAACTGATGAAAATTGGAAACTTTGAAAAATGTAATAGAATAATTGATTTGTGTACATGTTAATTTGCCCTAATGTACAGAATATTTTGACTAGTAATGTGACGGATTAGATTAAAATCTAAATAAATCAACGACAGATTTTGAGGGATTTAGAACAAAACATTCAAAAAACTATTAACACAGTCAATTTGAACGTGAAAAAGGATACTAATTAAAATTGGAATGTTACAGAAACTGCTCTTTCTAATTCATCAAACCTAATTTGTGATTTTTTTAAACATAATCTATGATCGTTTAAGAAAGATACCTTTTCAGCGCATCCCTTTTTTCTTGAAATGCTGTCTCTCCTACTACAATAAGTTCATTTTCAAGTTTGAATACTTTACTGAAAGGAGAAAATTGATACACTTCAGTACTCTTGTAAATGAGGCGTATAGCAGTGAAAAATATTTTTTGGTAAGATAGAAGCATCTTAGTAGCATGCAAACCAATCACAAGTTCTAGCAATTCCTTCTTGTTTTCTCGCTCCATTTTCGAAAAACTTGAATTTTTACATTTATTTCTCTGCACAGGAAATTGGAAACTATGGCTGAAATCAATGCGCCGGAAGGATTGACTCATGCAGATTTGGATGACAAGCTTTTTACTCAAATTGCCGCAGGGTGCGGATTAAAACTCAAATCATGGAAGCAACTAGTGAAAGAGGATTCTTCTTTAGACTGTCTAACATCTGTCATAGCCACCGCTGCTGACAATGATAAGGAACTGCAGGGGATTCTGACTGGTATTTGTTACTTTGAGATCACGGGAAATTCGCTAAATCCGGAGAGTGACTGTGAAGTAAAGAAGAAGGTTGCATTAAAGGCGAAGCTCAGCTTTATCCAGACTGCAATGTCCGTAGCCTCAGTGTTTGCAATGTCCTCCGAGAAATCTGTGGAGGAGATTTTTGAGATGTTAGCATCTACTTTCACAGGGACCTTAAGCAGTGCGAAGGAAATTGAAGTTGCAAGATGGTAAGATAATAATAGTACATTGTTTCGTTTATGTGTATATCTGTTGGACTACTTCTCTAATTATTGATTATAACTTGATTCTGATCCTTGGTCAATTCTATTAGCTGCATCTCCATAAAATATTCCTATATTTTCAAGTTATATCTGCATGAGCCATACCACATGTACGCGACAGCACATTATAAAACGGTATAGTTCATTACATACTATTAAGTAATGTAATGACCTGAAGGTGTAGAAATATGAACAGTAAAAGACCATTTCATTATGTATGTGTTATGATGTCAGTCTGCCATATTCAAAGGTGTATCAAGTCGGACATCATGTCGTACTTGCTTTTGTGTAGTGATCAACCATTTTAATTATCTATTCTCATCTGTGCCTTTTGCACCGATTTTGCAGAGGGAAAAATACCCTATATGAGTTAACCACAAGTCTTACTGCTTGGACGACTAGTATCTTGCATTGCCTATTGACATTGTTGGGGGAGTCGTTGACAAAACAAGGAGAAAGGTTTCCTAAGAGAGTTCTTTATTCTCAGAAATAATGTTCTCTCCCGTAGAAACTCAAACTCATGAAAACTACAAATGAACAAGCACAAAGAGCATGTCAATATTGGCAGAGTTCTAAGTTGAAAATTGCAGGAAATTTCAATAAATACAATACATTCCAGAAACCAGTACAAATTTGACGTAACAGATATAATAATAACATGTACTCACATACCTCTTTGCATCTTGTAAATTCTCAAAACTGTGAGGGCAATTATCCTACTAACTCCCTTGTTTGCAGAAAAGCAATGTGCTGGTCACACCCAAACTGACCTGACCAGTCCAGCAACCAGAATGACTCTGAACAATGAAAAGCCACTCAGATCACTTGACCAACTACAGACGTCCCTCCAGTGGTCAAGTAGTCGGTAAAAGATGGCAGCAGTAAAAGCTATTTAGATAATATTATAAAACATCGACATTAGGAATTGTAGAAATCCATCAATGTTTTAGACAGGATTTCCCCAAATTGCGAATCTTTTTTTGGAAATAATATCAGAATGCAAGGCTGTCTACCATGAAATAAGTGGTCACCTTAAATTTGAAATTGCGTAATTACTAATTCCGTACTAAGGCCCTGTGTTCTTATGTAGAATTGCATCAGTATTTCTTGATATATCTATCAGGTTAACTGTGCTTACTGTCACTTTAATCCTCCCACAACTACCTTTAACCTAGGTCCTTCGGCGAGAAAGCTGCAGCTTCAATTATGCCGAAGATTTACTACACCGATTGTGATAAGGCAACACCATATTTTGTCATGGAGTTCTTCGAGCCAGAAATCATGGAAAATATTGATACACTTGGCCCAAAGTTATGGACAAAGGAGAAAAGGCGTAAGGTAAGTAAAACCTATGAGATATGGAATTATTGTCATATCAGCAATAAAGTCATATTGAATAGAAGAAGAGAATATAAATACACACACACACACACATATGTATACAGTGGAACCTGTCTACATTGAACACTCACGGGAAATGAAAAAGTGTTCCATGTACGCAGGTGTTCAATGTTTCCAGGTTCTGAGTAATTGGAGGTCGGGTGAAATAGAGACAAAATCAAGGGTAATTAGAGAAACATGATCATTCTATTGCAAAATCTTTAATGTCTTTACCTCACTTTCTTTCTTATAGTTAAAAACTTCACATGTTCAAAATTTGAAAAATATCACTTAACAAAACAGTTAATCTTATGTATCTCATTTGTCCTCATTTTCAGTGAAAAGTTTCATATCAGCACAGAATGTTCAAAGTAGACAGGTTAAATGTGGCCTGCGGGAACAAATTTGGTGTTCAATGTTCAAGGTAGACAGGTGTTCAATGTATCCAGGTAGCCTCCCATTGATTTTCAATGGGAGTGTGCCGGGACATGAAAAAGTGTTCAATGTACGCAGGTGTTCAATGTACACAGGTGTTCAATTTGACAGGTTCCACTGTATATATATATATATATATATATATATATATATATATATATATATATATATATATATATATATATATATATATATATATATATATATATTGTTTTAGGAAAATAGTGAATTTAACGAAAGATACTATCGATAATTCTGGTAATGAACAAATGAAAAGTTCTAATTGTACTGTATTGTTTATTTGCCATTTCAGTAGAAACAAAATCATACAATTACAAAATATAGACAAAAATGACGAACAGACCAGAACATGAAGTTATGAAAATAAGTCACTGTGGACATAAGCGAAATTACTACAACATATACGCTGATAATATAAAAACCAGAAGTGTCAATGCCATTACGATTCTTCTAAAGTGTTCATGGCTCTATCTGAGCTGACACACCACAAAATAAACTATAAACTACTCCAGTTATTTTCCACTATTTCCACAATGATTTTTACTTGGCTTGGATAGTTCATTTTTTGTTTTCATCTACTCGTATAGGTTTTGCGTGACATCGCCAACCTTCATGCCACCTATCTTGGTAGAACAGAAAAACTTGATGGTACAAAACTAAAACCCCTCTTGTCTGATTTGTCAGCAGTCATCGCGGGTGGAAAGAAGATGTGGGATGCTGGTCTGACTGTCACTAGCTGCCAACATCCTGATATTGTCACACCCTCTCGGGTGAAATTACTTAAATCCATTATTGACAATTTGGCGAGTGTAATCAGTCCATATCTAAGCCAGTTTCCCAAGACAGTAGTGCACGGTGATTTACATGCAGGTGAGCAATATTTTAGATTTGGTCTGTAAGGCCATGTAAAAGCAATATGTGTGGAAATACAATAAACAGTTGATAAAACAAGTTTGCACAGCAGGTCAAATAAAAGTTTATTCCAATCATGTTGTCTGCCTTCCACCAATCACATACCTAGAAACGTCTGGGTCTTATGACATAACCTGCATATCTTCAACCTTCGTTCTCTAAACTGCCTAAATCACAAAGGTTCTACTCAAGGACATTGAATAGAGTCCTCAGTTCATATTGGCCTGTGTTTAGTAGAAGCTAGTCAACTATGGTACAAACTACATAGCCCCCCTCAGAAGCTGTGGTGTATATGATACCATTGTGGTTACTCGGCTCCGCCTCCTAACACCTCGGGTATATCACTTATACCATGGGAAGGTGCCATCAGTCAATCACAAGCCTCGAAAGTGAGTGGTTATTTCACATAGCCTGCTCAAGTCTTGTGGCCTGGTCTTGTGGTCAGCAGTTAAACCATGAGCTTCACAAACATGTGATTCCTTTTGATCTCTTCAGAACCAAATGGGCAACCAATGGTGACAGCTGTCCACTGGACATAACATAAAGGGGTTATCTAAAAAGGCCAATGGAATGATTAAAAAAAACAAAAAACAGAGAACAAAATTGGTCTACTTGATACTCGTTATACATACTCAATGTTTACAAATGTACAGAAGTCCTCAAGTTAGCAGGTTCTACTGTTATGTTATTTACTTGGTGGTGAATCATGAAGTTCAGGGCAATTTCAAACCTTCCCATATAATTGCACTAATAATAACAATATCCTCTAACCTCGGAGAATGTTTTGTGAGTGTCGACAAGATGGGTTAATGATTTCAGAGACCTTTGCTACATTTCTTTTATACACTATAAGATATAGAGATATCAAAACATCAAATCGTTCAGAACATTCGTCAGTAATCTATGCCTTTAACATGTCTTTCACTTGTGAAATAACTTGAACTCCAAATCTGATTTGATATGAAAGTCAGAGTTATGCTTATTCAAGTTTGGCCACCAAAACGTTTTGTAAGTTACTCAGACAATGTTCGTTAAGAGTGGACGCCACCTACCCACTCGTCATTGTTCTCGACTAACGCCTCGAACAATAGACCATTCGTTATTCGGCATTAACTCTTTGCAAACATCCCAGCGGGCACTGTACGTACAATGTACGTACATTGTACGTACAGTTGGTACAATGTACGTACAATGTACGTACATTGTACGTACAGTGCCCGCTGGGATGTTCTATCTACTACATACATCACAGTATCATATTACGTCTATATACCTTCAGGAAATCTCTGTCTACGAAAGAACCCCTCCAATGGCGAGCGTCACTTGTGTGCCTACGATTGGGAATTCTGTTCATTCCACGTGCCTCACAGGGACATGGCCTACTTTCTGATATCCACCTTACCGGTCATGAAGTCTGCATCAGAGCACCTGGCACTTTGGCAAGAGTATATAGATTTCTTTCGAAATGAACTTATCTCAGCCTTGGAAAGAGCAGGAAATGTCAACAATTCTCAAGTGGAAAAGTTTCTCCAAAAGGAAACTTTTCAAAAGATTGCCGATTACGTGATAATTGAATCTGCCACTGACATGGTGATTCTAACAGGAAGTTTACCTCTTGCCTTTGCTTTGGCTAGTTGGAATGAAACTGCTGGGAATGCATTGCTTTATATTGAGGCTGTTAAGGATCAATATTGGTTTCTTCAAAACTAAGCCCTTTTGAAACATTTTTTCAACATAAAAGGTTGAAAAAATATTTTGAATATAAAACTCAATATGGAGCTAGTGATTACCGGTGGTGGTTTACTTGGGGTCTGTTCAACCATTAGGTACTTTTTCGTTTTTTCTTTCTATATTGCTATCATTTTACTGGTACAAGTACACAAACTTATATCTGTGATGATCTAAATATTTAGTCATATCACAGCATCTATAACCAAAATGTGATTAATGTACAACTATTAAACTGTCTTTCGCCATTCCTGTGGTAAAATGCGTGTTGCGTTGTCAGGTATGACAGAAGACTGCTTAATAATCTAAGTAGCAATGTACTTTATTAGTGAAGTGTACTACATCATGTTTGTGTCTGCCCTGGCTTTACTGTCGGTTAACTTGCTTTATATGTGCTTCTAGTGTCACTAAGTGCAGAGTGATATTGGATCCTGGGAGAGTCTGTTCTGAGAACTACTTTAGTTTCTTAGTAATGAGATAAGGAACATATTTTATGACTTTGTACTAAGATAAGGATTAGCTGTCAGGATATATAGTGGCTCTTTGAACACTGACCTTACGAGTAATATCATATATCATTACATCTCCCTTCTTTTGATAAGAGGATCTGATTCATCTCTGGTAGTTTAATCATTAATATACTTGACTGTCCAGTGTTATCATATTGAGTTCTTGTCAATTCAAATATCATATCAGGATGCTGTAAATCTGTCTTGTTAATAGCTGTGTTCACATTGCTTGGTGGGGTTATCTCATGTTGAGCTAATTTACTAGTTATGGAGGAGAGGTTTCTAGCACATCACTCCTAGTAAATGTTCACCATTTTCTATATTTTTACTTTTTACTCCTTTTTCTTTGATTAGATATTTTCAATGAGTCTTTTCGGAGGATTATGGGCTCGACTGGATCTCCTCAATATTGGAGTTATTGGCTGTTTCACTGGTTCAGCTGTCATTTCCCCATGGTGTTCGGTACTACTTGGTCCTTGTGCCAATTCAGGATGTTTGTGATCAGCTGCTGGTAAATCATTTGCATCTTGCTCAACAGGTGGTGCTTGATTTGAGTTCATACGAATATCCTTCCCGTTTCGGCGAAATTCTGCTCCATCGTCACACTTGATATTGTAAGAATGAGGTGCGACTTTCTCCAGTACAGTTCCTTTATTTTGCCATAGGTGTGTTGATTTATTGCGAATAAGAACTCTGTCTCCGGTCTGTAAAGGATTAAGTTCTCTGTCATGTTGATCATGGTACTGTTTTTGTTTGATTTTATTTTCATATGAATTTTGAACGAAATCTTTAGATTCGGCAGTACTTAACAGAGGTGTTGATTGGCAGTGTTGTCTTTATATTCCTTCTCATTAGAAGCTTTGCAAGAGAGTGACCATTCTCTAGTGGAGTTGCACGGTAGGCTAGTAATGCTTTATAGAAATTTTGACCACTATCTGTTGATTTTTCCAGCAGATTTTTGACTGTTTTCACTGCACTTTCTGCTAGTCCATTTGATTGTGGATGGTAAGGACTAGACGTAATGTGATTAAAGTCCCAATCCTGAGCAAATCTTTGAAATTCATCGCTACTATATTGTGGACCATTTGCACTGACTACAACATCAGGAATCCCATGCCTTTCAAATGTGGATTCCATTCCATTTATTAAAGCTTTAGCTGCAGTTGTTCTGAGGCTTATCACAAATAGTAATCTGATACTATCAGGTAATCATTTTTACCATGTCGGAATAGGTCAGTGCCTATCTTTTGCCATGGACGCACTGGTATTTCATGTGGTTTCAGTGGTTCTGCTTGTTGCTTATCACTGAACTTTAGACAACTGTTGCAACTTGAAACTATCTTTGCTATGTCATTGTTCATACCGGGCCAATACATAACATCTCGCCCTCTTCTACGCCACTTTTCAATACCAAGATGTCCCTCGTGTATTTTGTCAAGCATCATTTTTCTCATAGAGCTGGGGACGACAATTTTAGATCCCTTAAGAATTATTCCATTTGCTACTGATAATTCACCTCTCACATGCCAGTATTGGTGTAAATCACCAGGACAATCTCTTTTATTATCTGGCCATCCCTTCAATATGATATCTATCAGTTGAGAGAGCACGAGATCCTTAGCAGTTTCTGCTCTGATCTCATCCGTACGTTTGTCTGAAACTGGCATTGTGCTTATCAGAAAATCAACGTGCACTTCAACTAGGTCCTCTGTGTGTGACTCTAGTTGTGTTTGTTTATCAGTTGCTCTCGACAGTGCTTCTGCTGTCACAAGATATTTGCCTGGAGTGTAAGATACTTCCAGATCATATTTCTGTAGCCTTAATAGCAATCTCTGTATCCTTAATGGGCAGTCATTTAGTGACTTCTTTTCTATTTGAGCATACCTGGTCTCTGCATCAGTCATAGATCTTGATGCATATGCCACTGGCTTCCACTTTTCATTACCTCTCCTAGGCCATCCTTACTAGCATCTGACGATATCATTATTTCTTTGTTTAGGTCATAGTATTGCAGCACTGGTTGAGTTGTTAATAATTATTTTAACAACTTCCATGCCTTCTCCTGTTTATCAGTCCATTCCCATTGGATATTCTTATCTAGCAGAATTCTCAGTGGTGCTGACTTAGTAGATAAATCTGGTATCCATTTTGCTAAATAGGTAACCATACATAAAAATCGCTGTATATCATGCTTGTTTTGGGGCCTTTCCATATTCATTATGGCAGATACCTTTCTTTCATCAGGTTTTATGCCCTCATCTGTCAATATGTCTCCAAGAAAAACAAGCAGTTTCACTCCAAACTGACATTTATCTTCATTGAGTCTAAGATTTGACCTTCTAGATGCTTCCAGCACCTTTCGTAGGGATTTGTCATGTTCATCTTTATTTTTTCCCCATACAATGATATCATCCATTGATGTATCTACTTTTTGTATTCCCTCAAAAATCTCATGTACTATTTTGTGGTACACTTCAGGTGCGGAGGAAATACCAAATGGTAATCTGCAGTACCTGTAACGACCAAACGGGCTATTGAATGTACAGAGGTAGCTGCTTTCCTCATCTAGGTTTAACTGCCAAACCCCCTGTGAAGCATCTAGTTTGCTAAAGTATTTAGCACCTGCGAATTTTGCCATTATTTCTTCTCTTGTCGGAAGTTTGTAATGTTGGCATCTTATTGCTTTATTCAGATCCTTCGGATCTAGGCATACTCTAATATTGCCATCTTTCATTTTTACAATGACCATAGAACTCACCCAGTCAGTTGGTTCATCAACCTTGGCGATAACTTTCAATTTTTCCATGTGTCTAACTCTTCTTTGAGTTTGTCATGAAGTTTGAATGGAACTTTTCTACAGGCATGAGCTACAGGTGTAACATATTCATCAATTACAATTTTATGCTCTCCTGGTAGATTTCCTAGCCCTTTAAAAACATCACTGAACTCTGTCAGTAGTGTTTCATATTCACTACTAACGTTGCTGTTATCTACTTGGCATATGAGTTTAACTAACTCAAGCTTTTCACATGCTGCCCACCCTAGTAGTGGTTGTGTGCTCCCTGGCACTATAAAAAATGCTATATTATGTTTTATCATTTTATGTTTCACAGCTAGCATGCATTTTCCTTTAACTGGGATTTCACTCTGATAATATCCCTTTAACCTCTCCTTTGTAGTATGAATTTTGGGGCGATTCTTAAGCTTTTTGTAGTCAGTTTCAGACATGATATTAGCTTGGGCCCCTGTGTCAGGTTTAACTGGGATTATCACCTCATTTATCAGCAATGGGTAAATCCAATCCTTATTTTCAGTTTTAACTGAGTCTACTGATTTAATGCCTTCTGGAGCAGGACATTCCCAGCTTGTGCTTTGACCCTTAACTGAATCCACTGTAACAGATTCTACATAAAGGTCTTCGTGAATGACAGGGTATTCTTCAACTGTGCTAATTTTTGCTGGCTTTCTTTTCGACAAGCAGCACTTAGCAAAGTGATTTCTTCCCTTGCATTTATTGCATATTTTGCCATTAGCAGGACAGTTCCCTGCTTTGTGTACTGAGCCACATCTAGTGCACTGAGTACTATTTTCATCTTTTCGGCCAGTTTCCTCTATAGCCCCTTTACTTTGGCTATAGTTTACCTTTGACCCCTTATGAGTAGGCCTATATTGTCGGGACTGTCTGATGGCATTTATCTCTGAGGCACTTTCACCTCGTAATTCACTAGCTTGTGTCCTGACAAGCTCTGCAGATTTACAAATCTGTATTGCCCTTTCAAGTGACAGGTTATCTTCCCCTAATAGCCTCTCCCTAACACTATCACCTATTATTCCTACCACTAGTCTATCCTTTACTAGGGACTCTTCTAACTCTCCAAACTCGCAGCTTTTACTGAGGGTTTTCAGTCTAATGACAAATTGATCAACACTCTCTCCATTATTTTGAACTGCCTTCATAAAATGAAATCGTTCAAGAGTAAGATTCTTTTTGGGGGTACAGTACTTGTCAAACATGTTGATTACCTTATCAAAGACCATGGCTGTACTTTGACCATCTTCCGTGTCAAACTTGAAGGTGTCATATACTTCTTGGGCTTCTTCTCCCATTATGTGAAGTAGCAACAAGGTTTTTGTTTGGTTATCTTTATCTGCTCCTCTTGTGGCATTCAAATATATTTCAAATCTTTTCTTGAATTTTTTCCAATTCTCTGCCACGTTCCCTGAGAACTGTAGTGGAGATGGTGGATGTAGTTTATCCATCTTTAGTTTCAATAACAATAGTTCTACTCACAGTTTGTTGATTGTATATATCTTACAGCTGGTCATGTTTCCTTATCCCCTGTTCCTTAAAATTGTGTTAGTCCTAGGATATGTGGTAGGCCTGTTTTCTGCAGTCCTTCTCCTGTCCTGATCAACTTCTGCTATAGTTCCTGTTGTTCATAGCAGTGTGAGATTTTTTTGACAGATCCCACTTCTGACATCATGTTGCGTTGTCAGGTATGACAGAAGACTGCTTAATAATCAATGTACTTTATTAGTGAAGTGTACTACATCATGTTTGTGTCTGCCCTGGTTTTACTGTTGTTTAACTTGCTTTAATGTGCTTCTAGTGTCACTAAGTGCAGAGTGATATTGGACCCTGGGAGAGTCTGTTCTGAGAACTACTTTAGTTACTTAGTAATGAGATAACGAACATATACTTTATGACTTTGTACTAAGATAAGGATTAGCTGTCAGGATGTGCACTGGCTCTTTGAACACTGACCTTATGAGTAATATCATATATCATTACAATGCTGGTCAAGCCTTGGAGTATCGGTGGTTTACATTTGATTTTAGTATCAAAGCTTATACTGCACATTCATAATCAGACATATTCTATTGTCATTTTCTCTAGTACTAACACTTTACTAATGTCCTCAGGAAGATCATAGGCGTATTCTAATTCTTTGTCAGAAGTTTTTACATCTCCAATATCTTTGCATCTCACCATTATTTTCTTAATTGATGTAATTTTTATTGAGATTAACTTAAAGGTTTGGATTATGTTTTTGTCTTTCAAACAGAAGTTGCATGTTCTTTTTTGTGAGAATATACATACAGTGTCGACATTTAAATCCTGCACTATATACGAGGGTCATTGATGTCCTTGGCTTATTTTTGCCATGTTATCCATGGGTGTTTATAGAACCAGGCACTGGCAGATGTCCGGTCGACTAATGCAAGAATTAAATGTCTGCACTGTATACACATTGATAGCTAATCACAGGTATTAAAGCTAAAACTCTGTGTTAAAGATCTACATATCCTTTGAGTGTCATGCAATATGTGAGGGAGCGTAACAAGGACAGCCGCTCAACCCTTGCCTCTTCCAAAATTTGTTAGATTTTCATAGCTACATATGGGTCTATGGTTTGAAAATTCTTAGCCTAGCTTTTCTTGGTCTGTGATTGGTGGAAAATCAGCCCCCATCTCCCTGTGGTACAAGCTAAATAGACACCTCGGACGCAGTGTTGAACTTCCCACATCTTTCCACATCATGGATTTGCTAGACTACGTCTCTTCGTAACACATAAACTGATGAATAAATCCTTATTATTAAAACAAATAAGAGATAATGTTGTGAGGGTGCTGTTGTTAATTTCTTTAGACATTTTCAAATGGTATTCTTATGATATTTGGAATTTCGTTTTTCGCCACTTTCTGCCTTATTGCGGCTTCATAGTGACTAGGCAGTTGTAACTGGTGGAGGAAACCGTGGTACCTAGCGAAAACCACGGCCTTACCCAAAGTTATTGGCATCTTTCTCACATGCACCAGGTATTGTTATGATAAAGATACACCCAATAGTCTACTATAATACTTGACCTTTTACATCTCTACTTGCGAGATTTTACTTTAGCAATCAATAAATAGAAACTATGAAAAAAAATCAAAATGCAGATTTGATATTTATTTTTATCCTGATGGACTACATCAGAATCTTACCAAATTCTTCATTCCTAACGATTGCAATTGTTTTCGCTGAAATTGTGTGGGTTTTTTACAATCACGGATTAACAAATGTTCCACCGGGCATAGATAGTAGTTTGCCAACTGCAACAATTACATGTGTCAAAAAAACAATATTTCGCACAGCAAAAAATTGCCAACTGATTCTTGCAAATGTGCTCATTGTTCAAGAAAATAGTCTTCGTTACAAAATCATTTTGGGATATCAATTTACCACTTCATTAAGGATGCCTGCACCACTTTTATTTTAGTCCGGAGATTCTTTTCCTTCATTTTTGGATATTTTAGGTGATAACTTAGGAATAAAAATTTCTAAAGTCAGGTGTTTAGGACGAATTTTGTTTTGCTAGGAACCATAATTAGCGACTTAGGGGGTATTGCTACTATAATTTTGGCAGAGCATGTGTTTAAAATGTTAGTTTATTGAAAATGGGTGCTTTATTCTCAAGAAATTCTATTCCAGAAATGTTATTAAAAGTTTTGATATAGCCAGGCTAATAGATATTAAAACGAGAGAACAGGAATATAATATAAATATATAAGTACAACAAATATATATTTGATTAAAGATTACAATATCAAACTATCTATTTGTTCTTAAAGGTCTTATGGAAGCACTAACTTTCTAAGTATATGTCTTATCTTATGGATTAGTATTAAGGTATAGTGGTACAAAATTCATGCTACATTATACAAATATGCCATGCCAGTGGGGGTAACATGATGGAATGTTTCCCCGAGGGAGGATGGTTTTCCCGAGAGCGGAGCCCGAGGGAAAACCATCCTCCCGAGGGGAGACATTCCATCATGTTACCCACACTGGCATGGCATATTTGTTTTATTATACCGAACAAACCCCATTTGTAATTTAAACAAAGCAAGGTCACAGATGACTGGTGATTCACACGTTCCCCGCTAGGTGTCGCTAGTGGCAACGGGCAACATGAAGCCCTCACTGATGGCATCAGGCAACATGATGATTGTTCACTGTTAAGTCAGCCAATCATGGCTTACGATCTTCAAGTGAGGTATGATAAAACAAGATTTGTATCAGACATATGGAACTCCCCCTAGTGAGTGATGAGTCCGGGAACTATTGTTTTTCTATTTAACACTGTACTAATGTAGCATGCAATTTGAAAAATAAGAGATAAGAGAACAGAGTGGTGCCACCTATCTGCCATTGCTTATACTACACCACATTTTACTACACCACAACTATGAGGGGGCCGTTAACTTTTCAGGGACGATGAGCCTAGTACATACACCTTATACTGCGAAATCTCTGTAGCTATGGCTTATCGAGGTCAACGTGCTCTCCAATTGGGTCAGTAGGCTCTCAGCCTTTTTGTAAATAGGTCAACTGCAGTGCATTGCTGGTATCTGATCAGGGGACGATTCGGCGACTTGCCGAACACCCAAGTAATCCTAAGGCTACGTATTGCACAGGTAAACTACCTCAAAATAGATCTATCCTCGAAGGGGAGTTGTGAATGTCTTGAAGCTTTTACAAACTAGAATTTACCACTCACTGTGTATCCCAGGCATGTCTACGTTAAACGTCATGGATGCGTAGGTGGTCATCACCACAGGGCCTTTTATCGTTGAGCGGTCACTCGCGAGTCTGAGGCTGGTACTATGAAATATAGTTTGACAACATAGTTGTTGGGGCACCAAATTGCTTTCCCCCCTTGTCTATATTACTAGTATGGCTGTGACTACTGTGATCAATGATACAAGCCCCTGTGGTCATCACATCATATCATGTCGTTTAATATCGACAATAGAGAGGTTGGGCTATCCCGTTCCCGACATCGAGATCGGGTTAGCATATCACCTTCTATGCCGTTCCCGATCTCGATGTTGGAACATCGTATCCAAGGTTGGGCTATGCCGTCGAGATAAGTATCTGTAAATAGATGTCTAAAATGTAGTT
>OZ012691.1:4317996-4327996 GCA_963942565.1 Maea johnstoni | reverse complement strand
CTTAAATAAACATGTATTTTCTCCATGTACATAAGGAAACAAGGTTGTCTACCGTGAAATAAGTTCCCTTAAATTTTGAAATTGCATGATCACCCAATCTCTACTAAGGCCATGTGTTCGTATGTAGATATTTCTCGTTATTTCTATGAGGTTAATAACTGTGCTTACTGCCGCTTTAATCCTCCCACACTTGGCTTTAACCTAGGTCCTTCAGCGAGAAAGCTGCAGCTTCAATCATGCCGATGATCTACTACACAGAGTGCGATAAGACAACACCATATTTTGTAATGGAGTACTTCGAGCCAGAAATAATGGAAAATATTGATACACTTGGCCCAAAGTTTTGGACAAAGGAGAAAAGGTTTAAGGTAAGTAAAATATATATATTTATATATATATATATATATATATATATATATATATATATATATATATATATATATATATATATATATATATATACCGTAATTTCGCGTATATAAGACGCACCTGTATATAAGACGCACCCCTTGTCCAGGCCTTTATAATGATGTATAGACCTTAGCTTTGTGTATAGTGCGCACCCCCTTTTGGGAATTATTGTAGGATATCAACTCCTCATGAATAACGCTAGAAACCCAGTAAAACGCATATTGAGATGAGTGAAATGTGACATCACCGTGACATCAATGCGTATCACCCTGTGTCGGTACTCACTACCCATTGTCCTAGGCATGTCACATGGATTGTAATCAGTAAATTCTAGCGGAGAGTGGTTCGGTAATTACAATTCATCAATGACGAGGCAAACATCGCTGGCCGTTTCCTTGGCCGCATTATAATTGTAATTGGCGATCTCCGAGTGGCCTGGTAACTCGATGTAAAACACCCTAGATTTCTAGCTTTGTGTATAAGACGCACCCCCTATTTGAGTGTAAAATTCAGTGTAAAAAAGTGTGTCTTATACACATGCGAAATTACGGTACATATATATATATATACATATATATATATATATATATATATATATATATATATATACATATATATATATATATGTATTTATATATATATATATATATATATATATATATATATATATATATATATATATATATATATATATATATATATATATATATATATATATTGTTCAACTGTTCCAGTTCTTTTCCACTATTTCTACAATGATTTTTATTTGTTTTGGCCATTTCATTTTCACTTTTTTTTTATCTACTCGTGTAGGTTTTGCGAGACATCGCCAACCTTCATGCCACCTATCTTGGTAGAACAGAAAGACTTGATGGCACAAAAATAAAACCCCATTTGTCGGATTTGTCGGCAGCCCTTGTGGGAGCAAAGAAGCTGTGGGATGCTGGTCTGACTGTCACTAGCCGTCAACATCCTGATATTGTCACACCCTCTCGGGTGAAATTACTTCACTCCATCGTAGACAACTTGGCGAGTGAAGTCAGCCCATATCTAAGCCAGTTTCCCCAGACAGTAGTGCACGGTGATTTACACGCAGGTAAGCAATATGTAGATTTGTTCTGTAATGCCATGCTATAGAAATATGTGTGAAAATATAGTAAACAGTTGATAAAACTGTGTAGCAGACTAAATGAAGTCTTTTTCCAAATATGTTCTCTGCCTTCCGCCAATCAATCACATGCCTAGAAATGTGTATATAGTATATGACATAACCCATACATCTGCAGCCTTCATTCTCTGAACTGCCAAAATCACAAAGGTTTTACTCAAGGATATTGAATTGAGTGCTCGGACAAGTTCGTCTTGGTCTCTATTTAAAAATATCCCTTGGTCCTCTTTGAATCTGAAGGCTCTGCTCTTACTCTCCCCCTTTTTCTTCTTACACCTAGAATAATTATGCTTTGTCATTGTTCTTCAACAATAACAAAGGACCACTTTTTGCTAACATTTTATGGCACTGAATGACCTTTGCGTGTCGATATGCCTTCAAACACTTATTCATTCATTCATTCATTCATTCATTCACATACACCAGAGTTTTTCTTTGTGTCTATCTATCACGTCTCTAAACTTGCAGGAAATCTCTGTCTACGAAAGAACCCCTCCAATGGCGAGAGTCACTTGTGTGCCTACGATTGGGAATACTGTTCACTCCACGTGCCCCAGAGAGACATGGCCTACTTTCTGATATCCACGTTACCGGTCATGGAGTCTGCATCAGAGCACCTGGCACTTTGGCAAGAGTATACAGATTTCTTTCGAAACGAACTTATCTCAGCCTTGGAAAGAGCAGAAAATGTCAACAACCCTCAAGTTGAAAAGCTTCTCCAAAAGGAAACTTTTCAAAAGATTGCCGATTATGCGATAATGGAATCTGTGACAGATATGGTTTGTTTCACAGGAAGTTTACCTCCTGCCTTCGCTTTGGCTAGTTGGAATGAAGTTGCTGGGAATGCATTGCTTTATATTGAGGCTGTTAAGGATCAATATAAGTTTCTTCAAAACTAATCCCTTTCGAAACATTTTTTCTACATAAAAGGCTGAATATATACTTTAAAATTAGAACTCAGTATGGAGCTAGTGATTACCGGTAACTTTAATAAAGAAAAAATAGAAGTGGTTTTCTTAGGGTCTGTTCAAGCATTAGGTACTTTTTCATTTTTTCTAGTATCTGTGATGATCTAAATGATTAGTTATATCACGGCATTTGTATACAAAATGTGAATAATGTACAATTATTAAACTGTTTTTAGCCATCCCTGTGGTAAGATGCTGGTCAAGCTTTGGAGTATCTGTGGTTTATGTTTGATAGCGGCAAGGCGATGATTTTAATAGCAGAGCTTATACTGTAACATTTATAATTAGACATATTGCATTGTCACTTTTTCTAGTACTTACACTTTACTAATGTCCACAAGAAGATCAACGGCACATCCTAATTCTTTATCAAAGGTTTTTACATCTGCAATATTTTTGCATCTCTCCAGTATTTTCTTAATTGGTATAAATTCCCCTACATGTATGAAGGCCTATGAATTAATGGGCGAATTCGCTTGTAAGGCAAGTTATCTCAAATCTGACGTTTACAAGCTGAAAGGCATTACCTTATGTTAGATCCTGTACTTGGTGTGATTTTGGGGCTTATGAGGACGCTGAACTTGAATGACATGATACCAATCTGGTGTATGGCTAATATCTTGATGAATAGGATGTCTTACAGGACAATACGAGATTGTGTAGATGTGGGTTAATAGTGATATAACTTGTTTTAGTCTGATAAGATGAATACAAGTTGGTTCCATTTAGTTTTAAAGGCTATAATCTTACAAAAGTTGTCAGATAGACACAGAATGATAAGTGTACATGAATTTTCCTTGCACATACTAATATGATTTAACTATCAATATTATTTACGAGTGTTATTTCATGTTTCTGTAATAACAATATCAATCTGTTATTTATTTCTGTTGATCTATGTTATTATATTTATTTTTTCAATATCATTTTGTGTTGAGATGATTTTGTAAATGTAAAGTTTACTGCCAATGAACATACAATACTGATCATCATTTACCGGAATATTCCAAATATACTCCTTATTCAAGAAAACAGTCGTAGTTACAAATTTTTTTTTTGATATCATATCACCACTTTATCAAGGATGCCTGCATCATTTTTGTTTTTGTCTGTTGATCTTTTTCTTCACTTTTGGACATTTTATAACTTTTAACATTTTTAACGATTCCTTTTGCGAGGAAGCAATTTTTGTTTTCCCAAAAGTGGATAATTCGGGTTAATAATGGCCGTTTAGAATTTGAAATTTGAAAAATATCCGCTCATGGCACTTTTGAAATAGCAAATTATGTGAGTATATAACCAGTAGAGACGGGAGAACGCGGTAATGTTATTTATCTGCCATTGTTATGGCAAGGCGCTAATGCACCAGTCAATTGAATCCCCGGGAGGGGGGGGGGGGGGGGGGCCGGGACATGCGGGGATACTGCTCAGGAAAAAATCAATAAATAGCACTCATCCCCACTGGCAGGGACCAATTCTGTGGCAGTATGCCCCACCCCTGGAGCATGCTCAACAAGAATACACAAGTTCCTTTTTATTTTGTGAAAATAAACCACAAAAATCTTAGCAGTTACATCACAAATAACAAAACCTTCACCAGTTATAAAAATAAAATTTTAGACTTGGAGTAGACACCCTTCACATTACTTTTATTAAACACCTGACGTCCATTGTGATACCATTGTCAATGGAAAGTCTCTGAATTACAATTCAGTTTTAAAAGTATATCAACGTACAACACTCTGTGTATTGCACTGCAGTACACTGGGAATGTTTATCTACAATGAAGTGATTGTAGAAAAAGTATAAACAAGTGTTGGGCATAGGGTCATAGAATGAGTTCAACAGATGGCTGCTTTTTTTGAACTCCTTAAGTGAATGATTGAGTAGTCTGTTTCAACTTTCCCATCTTCAAGTCAACCTTCCTAGGGAATTTAATATTCTACTTCCCCAAGGTTACCACAGAGAGGCACATTTGGACAACTTCAAGCCATGGTCAAAGCCTGGGGTGTGTTTCCAGTGTGAGCATCCCAAGAAACTTCCGAAGAAGCAACCACTAAATAGTAAAATATTTCATCAAGTGGTTCTTGAGATATTGTGCAGACAAATAATTCACATTGCCCCCAAGTGGTGAGCTTTGAAAACTGAGATGACCACCGATAAATGTAATTGAGCCCCAAGAAACTTCCGAAGAAGCAACCAAAAAGTAGGAAAATGTTTCATGAAGCGGTTCTTGAGATATTGTGCAGACAAATAATTCACATCAACCCATAATGGTGAATTTTGAAAAATAAGATGACCTTCGAAAAAAGTGATCAAATGATGCCCACTGTTCTGTGGAGGCACTGTTTGGAGAGGTTTAAAAAATCATACCCTGAAAAAGGTTATACCCACCAGAACCAATAAATCCTTTTTTTTCTTTTTGGTCAAGCAAAAAAAAAAATGTTTGCTCGACCAAGAAGAAAAAATGCTTGCCGAAAAATAGGCAGGGTAGGTAGTGTTTTTTTTTGTTTGTTTTTTCACACTTAAAACCATAGGGTTGAGATTTGCTTACCAGGAACATTTGTTTGATTTGTCTTTTGAAGGATGTACAGCTCACTTACTTCAGCTATTATTCAAGGTCGTATACAACTATTCATGTGTTTATGTCCATGATTGGGATGTCTTTCCCTATTTTTTCCTGACCTGGACTTAAGGATTGGAAGAAACCCCATTAAGGTACGGGAGAAAAACTAAGTAGCCATTAGTAGGGTAGGGTTACCCTGAGCAAACATTTTTCGGGCCCCTGTTGGGAAAACAGTGGGTGTTGGCATAAGAAAATGGTTGGTGGCAGAGTGAAAAAATCAGACCTAAATTCAATATATTCAACAATAGGTTACAGTGCATTTCACATCTGTCTGTCGCCATGGATTTTGGACAGGACTCTTTAATAAATGGTGCCATGAGGTCCATATATGGCGCAGAAAGTTTTCCCCTCATTTGCATCCCAAATTATGATCAGATGAAAACTACCCCTAGATGAATCATGTAGAGCTCTATACAATCAGAGATCAATTAAACATTGAAATCAAATCTAAACTCAAAGTACATGTGGCCAAGTGGTCTTATGGGCTCAGATTTCATATGATGGTTCATCAGTATTATCATTTTCAATTTGATTTCAGTGCAATACAGTGCAATTTCATTAGTCCAGCTGAAATTTCATCAGGCAGCTCAGTGATTGAGAGTCCAGCATCCGATCCCAACCCAGGTTTTACAACTTACCCAGGGCTTGAAATTACAATTCGGGCTCCCTGGATTTTTTCGAGGGAGCCCAAATGAATTTCAAGGAGCCAATACTAACTAGGCCCAAATAATAATAATTTTTATTTAAGAAAAGTTTTTTTTCTTTTTTTTGTGGCAAATCTTTCTGTACTAAGTCATTTTTCTCTTTATTTTCTTCTAAAACATTTCACCAGTTCAGGTAACTCAAACAATAAGCCCCCAGTGCACTCAAACTGTCAAACAGCCCAGGTTCTATTCATACAATCAAATAATCAATTTTTATTTAAGAAATGTTTTTTTTTCTTATTTTTTTGTGGTAAATATTTCTATACTAAGTCATTTTTCTCTTTATTTTCTTCTAAAACATTTCACCAGTTCAGGTAACTCAAACAATAAGCCCCCAATGCACTCAAACAGCCCAGGTTCTATTCATACAATCAAATAATCAATTTTTATTTTAGAAAAGTGTTTTTCTTTTTTTTGTAATAAGTAATTTTTCTCTTTATGTAACTCAAATAATAAGCCCCCAGTGCACTAGAATTGTCACACAGCCCAGGGTCCCTTTACACTGTTACTATATATGTGTAACCCATACCAAAACAATCAACCTGAATTAAGTGATCAATTTTATTTTTTAAAAGTTTTTTTTCTTTTTTGGGGGGAAATATTTCAATTCTATTTTATCTTATTTTTCATTTTTTTATTAATCCCATTCACCATGTCATTGGGAATAGGATCATCTTATGTAAATAATTAAATGTGATCCATCTCATGAGCTACCTGACATCAAGGCTGCTGATAGTGTGCAAAACTTCCAAGAAACATTGCTATTTCATCGACTACAAGGACTGTTACTATAAACATGTGTCCACTGACTATTCTTTAAAGCGCTTATGAACACATTACGGGTAGATAGGGCGCTATATCCTTTTTCAATTATTATTATTATTATTATTATTATTATCATATTTACCACGCCGTCCTGCTCCCATGTGTGACACAGCAAAATCGTCTTCTTCGCACCGAAGAAGGAGTGGTTGGCGCGATCGTATCTTTGAAATGTTGTGGCATTGGTCATACCTTACGCTATAGGTGTAATAGTATGACCATTGTCACGCACCATAGTCTGTAGTTGGTCAACACAGTGGACCTAGCAGAGGCCGGGTGCGCCCGGCTGATAGGCCTACTGGAATCGTGGCAGCAAATTATGACGTCACTAATCAAATCCCCGCCTATCATGCACCGCCTCGGGACAGCAACAATAAATCACAGTAATCCCGGTACACCGGGAAGCTATTTTAAGCAGTATTTAGCAGAAGCACCGTGTTTCCCGGCCAAGTCCCGCCCCCCCCCCCCCTCCCAGGGATTCAATTGACTGGTGCATAAAGGCCGCAGGAAGAGTAGAAAATGACAGTGTAGTAAGGTGTAGTGGGGATGTGTGAAAGGGCAGATAGAAGGTGGATGGGTGGAAGTTGCATAAAGTAATAGTCATGTGCAGCAAGTGTGCATGCAAGTGTCAATGCCAACATCATAGGGATACCCATTGATGGGCGCCAAGCACTTGGAACTTAAGGGAGCATTTCCTTCATTAACAAGTATAAATTAATACCTACACCCATTAAAATATATATTTCCTTGACGAAATTCTCAACTTCATCGCTGTAGTTATTTTTTCTATTTACTTCATGTACCGCAACTGTGGAAATGTTCATTATAATGCAAAGATAAAAGATCGTTTTTAGTCAGCGCCCAACATAAAGTCATCGGCCTTAATAGAGAACGGCGATTCAGGCAGACTTCCTTTCTGGGATGGACCGACATTTCACTGATACACAATTGTCTCCTCTAAGTAAAGTAAGGTAAAAAAATACAATAAACTAATCTTGAGTTTAAGTCGGTAATGTTTTATTAGATCTCGAAATGACCGTAGTAGTCAGGAGCTGGCACCGGAACTGCGGCCCTAGGGTGCTAGTCCAATATGCTACCAGTCAGATTACGCCATCTATAATCAGTGGAAGATACTATGACAGAATTCTAAGATCTTACGATTTTGTCGACAGAATTCTAAGCTTATACTTTTGTCCAACAGAATTTTAAGCTTAGACTTTTGTCCAACAGAATTCTAAGATCTTAGACTTTTGTCGTTAAACAAAAGTCTAAGCTTAGAATTCTGTTGGACAAAAGTCTAAGCTTAGAAAGAAAGAATATTGGAAAAAAAATATATATAAATCCATTTTCATTTAAAGTGTCCATTTCAATAATGTATCCGTCATTTTGTATCGCATCAGAAACTGTGTGATGACTTTGCTTGATCCAGAGTTTTTGTCTGGCCAGATTTTTGAGTTTACCAAAGTGTAGTTAATAAGCATTCGCAGACAGTTAACTTATATTAACCAAACATTTAGCTAACAGGTTATAATTAACGGCCATTGAGCTTGAAAATGCTCTTTAATTATCCCGCCCCCCTCTCCTAGTAGAACTTTGAATGCTCAAAATATAGAGGATCAGCTTAAAAATAGCCCGCTGACCCTGGAAAATAATGGGGTAGAGGGTAGAATAGTTGCGCATAAACGTATGCATCTTACAATATATGCCCTAAGTGACTACTCATTACGTCAATGTCTCCCTACCCGATGCACGTAGCAATGTTCATGACCATGACCTTGACCGTGATTTCAAAGTCAACTATTTAAGTTTTGAGGACAAGTCTTCACATTCCTCTTTTGCCTCTAGACTGACATGATATTGATAAAAAGTGAGCCATTTTAAAGGCAATAAAAGCTAAATTTGATGCGCAACACGTTTTATATCAACAGCATTTTTAAACTTGGTACAATGCATCACTCACAATCATCAGCCAACGTTCACCCTTCTAAATTGATGAAGAAAGCCTCATTTTAAAAACAAATTTGAGAAATATTGTTGTGAGGGTGTTGTTGCTAATTTCTTCAGATATTTTCAAATGGTATTGTTATGATAAAGATACAGCCAATAGTTTATTACAATACTTAACCTATTCTTGCTCTAAAATAAATAGAAATTATAGAAAATTCGAAATAAATATTCCACATTTTTTGTTAGCCTGATTGACTACATCAGAATCTTACCGAATTCTTCATTCCTTAAGATTGTAATTGTTTTCGTTGAAAGTATGTGAGTTAACGCAGTCGCGGATTATCATTTCTTCTACCGGGCATAGATAAGAGTTGCCAACTGCCACGATTACACGTGTCAAAAAGCTAATATATCGCACAGCAAAATATACTGGAAGTTAAATTGCCAACTGATTCTCGCAAATGTGCTCCCTGTTCAAGAAAATCGTCTTAGTTACAAAATAATTTTGTGATATCAATTTACCACTTCATTAAGGATGCCTGAACCACTTTTATTTTAGTCCGGAGATACTTTTTCTTCATTTTTGGATATTTTAGGTGATAACTTAGGAATAAATATAATTTTTGCAGAGCATGAGTTTAAAATGTTACTTTATTGAAAATGGGTGCTTTATTCTCAAGAAATTCTATTCCAGAGATTTTATTAAAAGTTTTGATTTAGCCAGGCTAATCAAAAGAACAGATATTAAAACGAGAGAACAGGAATATAATATAAATATATAAGTACAACAAATATAGATTTGATTAAAGATTACAATATCAAAAGTATCTATTTGTTCTTAAAGGTCTTATGGAAGCACTAACTTTAGTATATATCTTGTCTTAAGGACTAGTTTTAAGGTATAGTGGTACAAAATTCTTGCTACATAACAAATTGTGTATTAGACATATCGAACTCCCCCTAGTGATGAGTCCGGAAACTGTTGTTTTTCTATTTTACACTCTGTACAAATGTAGCAAGCAATTTGAAAAATTCCCCGCCCATGACTTTGCACTCAGTTTGGAAGTGCAAATTATTTGAGTATAAATCCAGTACAGATAAGAGAACAGAGTGGTGCCACCTATCTGCCATTGCTTAAACTACACCACATTTTACTACACCACAACTATGAGGGGCCGTTAACTTTCAGGGACGATGAGCCTAGTACATACACCTTATAAATACTGCGAAATCTCTGTAGCTATGGCTTATCGAGGTCAACGTGCTCACAAATTGGGTCAGTAGGCTCTCAGCCTTTTTGTAAATAGGTCAACTGCAGTGCATTGCTGGTATCTGATCAGGGGACGATTCGCCG
>OZ012691.1:4305496-4315496 GCA_963942565.1 Maea johnstoni | reverse complement strand
GTAATAGAAAATTTGGTTCGTGTACATTTTAATTTGCCCTGATGTCTACAGTATTTCGACTAGTAATGTGAAGGCTTGTATTAAAATCCATATAAATCAACGTCTGGTGTTGAGGGATTTAGATGAAATATTTGAAAAACCGTCATTTGAAACTATTAATATGGTAATATTGAAAAAGGATACTAATCAATATTGGAATGCTGCAACAAATGCTAATTCTAGTTCATCAAACCTAACATTGTGATTTGTATAAACATAGTCTAGCAAGGGTTAAGAAAAATATCTGGACAGCGCTTCCTTTTTTCTTTAAATGCTGCCTTTGCTACTACAATTAGTTTATTTTCAAGACTTTACCTAAAGGAGAACATTGATACACTTCAGTACTCCTGTTAATGGGGTAAATTGCAGTGAAAAACAATACATTAAAGGTGAGACAGAAGCATCTCAGTAGCATGCAAACCAATTGAAGGTTTTAGCAACAATTCCTTCGTGTTTGTCTGCTCCGTATTCGAAAAAACTACTCCCTTCTTTCTTGAATTTTTACATTCATTTCTCTGCACAGGAAATTGGAAACTATGGCTGAAACCAATGCGCCGGAAGGATTGACTCTTGCCGATTTGGATGACAAGCTTTTTACTCAAATTGCTAAAGGGTGCGGATTAAAACTGAAATCATGGAAACAGCTGATCATGGGGGATTCTTCTGAAGATGGTCTGACGTCTGTCATGGCCACCGCGGCTGACAATGATAAGGAACTGGAGGGGATTCTGACTGGTATTTGTTACTTTGAGATCACGGGAACTTCGCTGAACCAGGAGAGTGACTGTGAAGTAAAGAAGAAGGTTGCGTTAAAGGCGAAGCTGAGTCCTCTCCAGACAGCAATGTCCTTAGCTTCAGTGTTTGCAATGTCCTACGAGAAGTCTGAGGAGGAGATTCTTGAGATTTTAGCATCTTTTTCCACAGGGGCCCTAAGCAGTGCAAAGGAAATTGAAGTTGCTAGATGGTGAGATAATAATGGTGCATTGTTTCGTTAATTTGTATATATGTTGCAATCAGAGACTACAACTCTCCTTATTGATTACAATTTGATTCATTATAATTTGTCAATATTGTATTAGCTGCATCTTCATAAAAATTCCTTTGTTATAAATTTTTTCCACATAAGCCATACCATGTGTATGTCCCAGAAGTGGTTAAAACAGTATAGTTCGTTATATACTATTAAGGGTGATGGGTACTATTGCAAGCCAGTTAAAAGCCCTGTCCCAAAACACACCACAAAGCAGCATACTCCTATAACTAGGGGTATCTCCTGAGTGTTATCAGGTAGAGAATATCATCGCCACCTGTCATTATTCAATCCATATTCTGTTTCATTTCAAAATTTACAACTTATTTTTCAAATGACATATTCTCATTAGTTACGCAGGCGATGGCTACTGCAGGTTCAGAGTTACTTTAGGGATATCATCGACTCCGCCCAATAAAAAGTGTTTTTTTATTTTTCACTGCTGAAGATTTTTACAGGCCATAACGTTGAAAATTTTAGTTAGAAATCTCCACGCTAACTACACTTGGTAACCTCACGTGCTCATAACTAGCACCTATTTATAGCATCCTGACCACAAGCCATTATCTTGAGATCGTCGAGGTGTATCTTTGTGCAACTGTCTTTTGTTTCCAGTGCTCAGAAATGATCAGCGAGGTATGTCAACTCCTATCAAAGGGGTTCCCTTGCCTCCACACACGAGATATCTCACTACAATTTTCAATGTTATGGCCTGTAAAAATCTTTAGCAGTAAAAGATTTGAAAATTACTTCTTATTGGGCATAGTCAATGATATTCCCAAGGTAACTGTGAACCTGTAGTGACCATCACCTGCGTAAGTAATGAGATTATGTCATTTGAGTGAAAAGTTTGTAAATATTGAAATGAATTAGAATATGGGTTGACTACAGACGGCTGACTATGATATTCTCTCCCTGATAACACTCAGGAACCTATAGATAATAATAATAATAATAATATTGTCATTTGATATTGCGCCCTTTCCATATAAACATGCTCAAAGGCGCATTACATTCATTGTCAGAGGATAGATGTTGATATCCACATAGTTATTTGATAAATACATCTTTGAACAGATGTGTTTTCAATTGTCGTTTGAAGATTGCCACACTCCCAGCTGCCCGAATATTATCTGGGAGCTGATTCCATAGTTTTGGGGCACAGGCACTAAATGATCTGTCACCGTAGGTTTTCATGTTGGTTCTCGGCTCGCAGAGTAAGTTCTTGGATGTTGATCTCAGTGTCCGTGGTGGGACATACTCTTTCAGCATTTCCCTCAGGTAAGAGGGTGCAGTTCCATGCAAACACTTGTACGCCAGGAGGAGAATCTTGAATTCAATTCTCTTCCTGACTGGTAACCAGTGAAGTTCCTTTAGTACTGGAGTGATATGGTCATACTTCTTTGTGAGTGTGATCACCCTGGCGGCATTATTTTGTACTCTCTGGAGCTTACATATTAGCTCTTCAGGTATTCCACAGAGAAGTCCATTGCAGTAGTCGAATCTTGAGGTTACCAGGGATATGACAGCACCTTTAGTTGATTCTGCAGTCAAGTATTTTCTGATCCTTCCAATGTTTCGAAGGTGATAGTTTGCAGATTTGACTGCCTTTGACACATGTGCGGCCATATTCATGCTTGGATCAAAAACAGAGCCCAGATTGCCGATAGGTATATTAAGAATCTTAACAATCTCACCATTTACGGAGATGCTAGGCACAGATATTTTGGCTCGCTGCTTAGGGGTACCTAGCACTAGGACTTCCGTTTTGTCTGCATTCAGTTTTAGCTTGTTCTGTGACATCCATGTATATATGTCAGTGAGGCAGCCCTCCAGCCTAGCAACTCCTATGTCCACAGCTTGTTGAGTGATAGGTTTTATTGCCAGATAGAGCTGTGTGTCGTCTGCATATATGTGAAGCTCTAAACCATGCTTTCTGATGAGTTTTCCAAGGGGTAGGAGGTAGATCAGGAACAACAATGGTCCTAACACTGATCCCTGTGGTACGGACCACAGAATGTCCTGTAACTCAGAGAATGACTTGTCAATCTTGATGCGGAGTGTGCGTCCTGACAGGTAAGACTTAAACCAAGCAAGTGCTTGACCCGTAATACCTAATGTATTTTCCATTCTGCTGAATAGAATATCATGGTCGATGGTGTCGAACGCCGCACTCAGATCTAACATGACCAGTATAACTACTCCATGCTGGTCAATGCTGGTTAGAATGTCATTCTGTACTTTCACTAGGGCAGTCTCAGTGCTGTGACCAGGCTTGTAAGCAGATTGTAAATGTTCATGCAAGTTGTTCTCAGTCATGTAGTCAGTGAGTCGCCCCGCCACCACCCTCTCCAACAGTTTTGAGATGTAAGAAAGGTTACTGACAGGACGGTAGTTCTTTAGAATATCTGGATCTAGGGTAGATTTCTTAAGTAACGGTGTTACTATAGCCGACTTCATGGATTTCGGTACCTGGCTAGATCTGAGAGAAGAATTTATGATGTTAGTCATTACTGGAAGTAATTCGCTTCTACTTTCTTTGATGAGCCAAGTTGGGATTGGATCAAGCATGCAGCTTTTCGCAGGAGACTTGCAAATTATCTTCCATACTTCCTCCTCTGTAGTATTCCGCAGAACATTCAGAGTGGAAACAGGTGGTGACTGTGCTATTTCCAGGTTGATGTCAGAGCAGTCAGGGAGGTTATCCCTGATTTTATCAATCTTTTCCTTGAAAAAGCATGAGAACCTATTTGCAAGTTCTTCTGCAGAGCTGTGTTCTGGGAGTTTTGACACTTTCTGCCTGAAGAGGAGTTCATTCATTGTCTGGGACATCGCTTTTGAATCCTGCCCACAATCAATAATCCTCTGATTGTAATATGACACTTTGCTACTTTCAAGGAGCTTGTTGTATTTGTCTCTTTCTTCCTTGAAGATTTCACGATGAACTGTCAGGCCAGTTCTCCTCCACAGCCTTTCAGCTTTTCTTTTCTCAGATTTTGCTCGATGGAGATCATCTGAGAACCAAGGCTGTTGTGGTCTTATTACAATAGACTTTTCCTTGGGTGGTGCATGCTTATTCAGCACATTGGTTAGTTGTGTATCATATATGTCCATGAGATCAGTGACAGAGAGGTTGTCATCAGGATCCCCCAGTCCTTGTGAAATGTCTGTTCTAAAGCTGGGCAGGTTAATGGAGCGATAGGCCCTTGTTATTATTTTTGTCTTCTGAAGGTGTGGCTTGGGGTGATGGACGTTGCATAACAGTAGATGGTGGTCTGTTATCATATCACCCACCTGGACCTCTTGTACAAGATTATCTGTGTCTCGACACATGATAACATCCAATATATGTCCAGACATGTGAGTGGGTTTATTGACGTGTTGTTCGATACCCAGTGACCCCAGCATATCAGTAAATTTGTGGGTGGTGTTGTCAGTCTCTTTATCAAGATGGAAATTTAGGTCACCAACCATCAATAAGTCACCTGAGCCAGTGACTTTGTCCTGGAGAAATGAAGAGAACTCCTCGAAGAACTGACCAGTGGTGAACTTATTCTTTTGGTTGGGTGGTGGCCTATACAAGGTAATTAAATCAAGGCAGCGTGATCCTGTGTTAAACTTGATCTGCATGTTTTCAAAGCTGTCTGACTTGTAAACATCTGTTTTGATGATTTTGATTGAAGCCTTGTGTAGGACACCAACCCCTCCATATCCTTGATTTCCACGTCTTGGTGTATGTTTGAGTTCATACCCAGGTAGAGATAGTCCTTTGACGTGGAAATCATCCTTATCTTTCGTGGTGAGCCAGGTCTCAGTTAACGAAAGAATGTCTATGTCATGATTAATGACAATGTCTCTGATGATGTCTATTTTATTCCTGGCAGACTGGATGTTCAGGCATCCCACAGTCAGTCCTGATGTTTTGACTGGAGTGGTGGTGCTTATTTGTAGAAGATTAGAGTGAATGGCCCCATTTCTATTGGGACCCACTCCAATCTTCCTAGCAGACTGCCCTCTGCGAGTCCTAGGGACTGAGCATATTTCATATGCTCTGAGAGTCAGTAGCACCTGTAATGGGATTCTGGGCCGCTGTTGAACTGTGGTCTGTTGTATTCCCAGCAAGAAGTTTCTTGTATAGGCCCTTAGAGGGGTCATGCTGGATCACGTTACAGGGTGCCAGGCCAGATAGCATGGAAGATGTCTGCAACTGGGTCAAGTATCTTTTACGACCCTTTTTATGATGTGCTGGTAACAGACCAGCTATGTCCTAAGATAGCCAGTTGTCCAAGATTCATATGAAAGTATCCAGATTGTGCTGTTTTTCAAGCACAAAAGTGTCTTCTGACTTCATCTAGTTGATCCTGGTGATGTTATGCAGGTCCTAGGTAAGTCTTTATGGTAGAATCCTCCTGGTTCTCCAGCAATTGCTGGAAAACCCAGGAGCTGATGTCCAGGCTGGCAGCCAGAGGCGCTCAGCTTATCTTAGATGCACCTTGTTATATGGTTATGCTGCTGTGAGGTGTGTTTTGGGATGGGGCTTTTAACTCGCTTGCAATGATACTCATCATCATAAGTAATGTAATGGCCAGAAGGTGAGGAAATATAAACGGTTAAAGATATTTTCACTTTATATAAAATATGTCTGCCACATCTAAAGGTGTATATAGTCAGATGTTATGTCGTACTTGCTTTTATGTAGTGATCAACCATTTCAATAATGTATTCTCATCCGTGTTTGTTGTTGCACAGATTGCGCAGAGGAAGAAATACCCGATATGAGTTAACGACAAAAATAACTACTTCGACAACTAGTATCAGGCATTGCCTATAACATGAATAAACTCCTATTCCATTGGTCACTGCATGTGCTATTCGAGTCAAATTGATTTAAAATTGATGACACATCTTATGATATTAATTTAGTGACGACCATCTAACATGTGTGCGGTTATGGGTAAAATCTATTTAGTTAATTACATGAAACATTAGTATTAGATATGATAGAAAGTTTGGACAGGATTTCCCAAATTTTGAATTTATCTTCAAAGAATAACCTTAATGTAAATACAGGTACTATCATCACTTAAATAAACATGTATTTTCTCCATATACATAAGGAAACAAGGTTGTCTACCGTGAAATAAGTTCCCTTAAATTTTGAAATTGCATGATCACCCAATCTCTACTAAGGCCATGTGTTCGTATGTAGATATTTCTCGTTATTCCTATGAGGTTAATAACTGTGCTTACTGTCGCTTTAATCCTCCCACACTTGGCTTTAACCTAGGTCCTTCAGCGAGAAAGCTGCAGCTTCAATCATGCGATGATCTACTACACAGAGTGCGATAAGACAACACCATATTTTGTAATGGAGTACTTCGAGCCAGAAATAATGGAAAATATTGATACACTTGCATCAAAGTTTTGGACAAAGGAGAAAAGGTTTAAGGTAAGTAAAATATATATATATATATATATATATATATATATATATATATATACATATATATATATAATATATATATTATATATTATTTATATATGTATATATATATATATATATATATATATATATATATATATATATATATTATATATATATATATATATATATATATATATATATATTTATATATATATATATATATTGTTCAACTGTTCCAGTTCTTTTCCACTATTTCTACAATGATTTTTATTTGTTTTGGCCATTTCATTTTCACTTTTTTTTTATCTACTCGTGTAGGTTTTGCGAGACATCGCCAACCTTCATGCCACCTATCTTGGTAGAACAGAAAGACTTGATGGCACAAAAATAAAACCCCATTTGTCGGATTTGTCGGCAGCCCTTGTGGGAGCAAAGAAGCTGTGGGATGCTGGTCTGACTGTCACTAGCCGTCAACATCCTGATATTGTCACACCCTCTCGGGTGAAATTACTTCACTCCATAATAGACAACTTGGCGAGTGAAGTCGGCCCATATCTAAGCCAGTTTCCCCAGACAGTAGTGCACGGTGATTTACACGCAGGTAAGCAATTTGTAGATTTGTTCTGTAATGCCATGCTATAGAAATATGTGTGGAAATATAATAAACAGTTGATAAAACGGTGTAGCAGACTAAATGAAGTCTTTTTCCAAATATGTTCTCTGCCTTCCGCCAATCAATCACATGCCTAGAAATGTGTATATAGTATATGACATAACCCATACATCTGCAGCCTTCATTCTCTGAACTGCCAAAATCACAAAGGTTTTACTCAAGGATATTGAATTGAGTGCTCGGCAAGTACGTCTTGGTCTCTATTTAAAATATCCCTTGGTCCTCTTTGAATCTGAAGGCTCTGCTCTTACTCTCCCCCTTTTTCTTCTTTTACCTAGAATAATTATGCTTTGTCATTGTTCATCAACAATAACAGAGGACCACTTTTTGCTAACATCTTATGGCACTGAATGACCTTTGCGTGTCGATATGCCTTTAAACACTTATTCATTCATTCATTCACATACACCACAGTTTTTCTTTGTGTCTATCTATCACGTCTCTATATTTGCAGGAAATCTCTGTCTACGAAAGAACCCCTCCAATAGCGAGAGTCACTTGTGTGCCTACGATTGGGAATTCTGTTCACTCCACGTGCCTCAGAGGGACTTTGCCTACTTTCTGATATCCACGTTACCGGTCATGGAGTCTGCATCAGAGCACTGGCACTTTGGCAAGAATATACAGATTTCTTTCGAAATGAACTTATCTCAGCCTTGGAAAGAGCAGGAAATGTCAGTAACCTCATGTTGAGAAGTTTCTCCAAAAGGAAACTTTTCAAAAGATTGCTGATTATGCGATAATTGAATCTGCGACAGACTTAGTCATTTTAACAGGAAGTATTCCTGTTGCCTTTGCTTTGGGCTAGTTGGGATGAAACTGCTGGGAATGCATTGCTTTATATTGAGGCTGTTAAGGGCTGTTAAGGATCAATATAAGTTTCTTCAAAACTGAGCAATTTTGAAACCTCCTTACATCACGAAGTTGAGTAAATCTCTTTAAATTAAATCTCAGCATGGGCTAGTGATTATTTCTGATGACTTGAATAAAAGCGATGGTTTTCTTTGGGCCTAATTAACCATTAGATACTTTTCCAACTTTTCTAATCATTTTTTCCATATTGCTATCATTTCACTGATACTAGTACACAGTATTATTTGTGTGAGGATCAAAATAACTAGTTATATTACAGCATTTTAACAAAAATGTGATTAATGTATAACCATTAAATTGTCTCTCGCCATCCCTGTGTGAACATGCTGGTAAAGCCTTTGAGTATCTGTGGAATATGTGATAACTCTTAAATTGTACTTTGTGTGATTTTGCGGCTTATGAGGTACTCCTCAGGAGACACTCAAAATTCTACTCAGTAGTAAGCAAGAAGATAAGAACTTAAGTGACATGATACCTATCTGGTGTACGGCTAGTATATATCTGGATAAATAGGATGTCTTACATGGTTAGTATATCACTAAAGAGGATGTCTTGCAAGACAATATGAGATTGTGGAGCTGTAGGTTAATAGTGACATACTTGTTTTAGTCTGATAAGATTGATACAAGTTATGTCCATCTAATTTCAAAGACTACAATATTACAAAGGTTGTCAGATAGACACAGAATGATAAGTTTCCATGAATTTTCCTTGCAAATACTACTATAATTTAATTTTCAATATTATTCACGATTGTTATTTCATGTTTCTGCAACAACAATATCAGGCTGTGATTTTTTCTGTTGATCTTTATTGCTATATTAATTTTTTCATTATAATGTTGTATTAAGATGATTTTGTAAGTTTGCAGTCAATAAACATACAATACAATACTATACTGATCATCATTTACCAGGATATTCAAATGTTCTCCTTGTTCAATAAAATCGTTGTTGTTACAAAATCGTTTTGTGATAGCAAATTGCCACTTTATTAAGGATGCCTACATCATTTTTGTTTTTGTCCGTTGATATTTTTTTTTCATTTTTCGACATTTTATAACTTAGGGTATAAAACTAAAAACATTCTAACAAGTTGGGAGTTCAGGACGATTTTTTTTTGCTAGGAAGCAATTTTTGTTCCCCCCCCCCCCAAAAAAATTTTTTTTTAAATCTCCGCCCGTGACTTTTCACTTCTGAAATAGAATTGTTTGAGCATGAAGCTAGTAGGCACGAGAGAACTGTGTAATGCCATGTATGTGCCATTGCTATATAGATACTACACCGCACTTTTTACACCACAACTTAATTTTGCAGTGACTAAGGGCATAGTATGCATCGTATACTGCGAAATCTCTGTGGCTATGATTTCTCTAGGCCAACCTTTCATTTTACTGTTTCGAGAAAGACCTGGATACAATACAATCTCTATCCAGGCCACCTTTTCATTTTGCTGAATCGAGGAAGGCCTCGATAGAGACATAAACCGGTTCCATGGCTATTGTGCTCAGAGCCAAGGGGCACTCCAATTGGGTCAATTTACTCCTATCTTTTCATATTTTCCTCCTTGCTTATTTACTCCCGCCGCTCTCTAGGAGTAACGTTACGTGTATTCCAGACTCTCAGCCGCGACTACTCGCAACAAGACACTATCTGGTGGTGGACTTATTCACATATATCAATTACATATTACGAATGTCAGTAAATTACAATTCGATCGCAATGAATGTGCGTCATGTCGCCGATCGAGCATTTTGCCACTGGGGCGCCTTGTCCTTTAAACAGCCTTTTTGAAATAGGTCAACTGCACTGAAGATCTGGCATCGGATCAGGGGAGGATTGGCCTACTTGCCGAACGCAGTAGTAATTGAAAGATCACGCATTACACAGGTAAACTAGCTATTACTATAACTATCCTGAAAATCTAAAGTGATTTGTTTATGTGTTGAAGGTTTAACGAA
>OZ012691.1:4302472-4305296 GCA_963942565.1 Maea johnstoni | reverse complement strand
TAGAATAATCATGCTTTGTCATTGTTCTTCAACAATAACAAAGGACCACTTTTTGCTAACATTTTATGGCACTGAATGACCTTTGCGTGTCGATATGCCTTCAAACACTTATTCATTCATTCATTCATTCACATACACCACAGTTTTTCTTTGTGTCTATCTATCACGTCTCTATATTTGCAGGAAATCTCTGTCTACGAAAGAACCCCTCCAATGGCGAGAGTCACTTGTGTGCGTACGATTGGGAATTCTGTTCACTCCACGTGCCTCAGAGGGACTTTGCCTACTTTCTGATATCCACGTTACCGGTCATGGAGTCTGCATCAGAGCACCTGGCACTTTGGCAAGAATATACAGATTTCTTTCGAAATGAACTTATCGCAGCCTTGAAAAGAGCAGGAAATGTCAGTAACCCTCATGTTGAGAAGTTTCTCCAAAAGGAAACTTTTCAAAAGATTGCTGATTATGCGATAATTGAATCTGCGACAGACTTAGTCATTTTAACAGGAAGTATTCCTGTTGCCTTTGCTTTGGCTAGTTGGGATGAAACTGCTGGGAATGCATTGCTTTATATTGAGGCTGTTAAGGATCAATATAAGTTTCTTCAAAACTAAGCAATTTTGAAACCTCCTTACATCACGAAGTTGAGTAAATCTCTTTAAATTAAATCTCAGCATGGGCTAGTGATTATTTCTGATGACTTGAATAAAAGTGATGGTTTTCTTTGGGCCTAATTAGCCAATAGATACTTTTCCAGCTTTTCTAATCATTTTTTCCATATTGCTATCATTTCACTGATACTAGTACACACTATTATTTGTGTGAGGATCAAAATAACTAGTTATATTACAGCATTTTAACAAAAATGTGATTAATGTATAACCATTAAATTGTCTCTCGCCATCCCTGTGGGAACATGCTGGTAAAGCCTTGGAGTATCTGTGGAATATGTGATAACTCTTAAATTGTACTTTGTGTGATTTTGCGGCTTATGAGGATGCTCCTCAGGAGACACTCAAAATTCTACTCAGTAGTAACCAAGAAGATAAGAACTTAAGTGACATGATACCTATCTGGTGTATGGTTAGTATATCACTAAGGAGGATGTCTTGCAAGACAATATGAGATTGTGTAGTTGTAGGTTAATAGTGACATAATTGTTTTAGTCTGATAAGATTAATACAAGTTATGTCCATCTAATTTCAAAGACTACAATATTACAAAGGTTGTCAGATAGACACAGAATGATAAGTTTCCATGAATTTTCCTTGCAAATACTACTATAATTTAATTTTCAATATTATTAACGAGTGTTATTTCATGTTTCTGCAACAACAATATCAGTCTGTAATTTTTTCTGTTGATCTTTATTGCTATATTCATTTTTTCATTATAATGTTGTATTAAGGTGATTTTGTAAGTTTGAAGTCAATAAACATACAATACAATACTATACTGATCATCATTTACCAGGATATTCAAATGTACTCCTTGTTCAATAAAATCGTTGTTGTTACAAAATCGTTTTGTGATAGCAAATTGCCACTTTATTAAGGATGCCTACATCATTTTTCTTTTTGTCCGTTGATATATTTTTTTCCTTTTTCGACATTTTATAACTTAGGGTATAAAACTAAAAACATTCTAACAAGTTGGGAGTTCAGGACGAATTTCTTTTGCTAGGAAGCAATTTTTGTCCCCCCCCCCCCCCCAAAAAAAAAAAGTGGCTAATTTGTGTTAATAGTGGACATTTCGAATTCGAAATTTTAAAAATCTCCGCCCGTGACTTTTCACTTCTGAAATAGAATTGTTTGAGCATGAAGCTAGTAGGGACGAGAGAACTGTGTAATGCCATGTATGTGCCATTGCTATATAGATACTACACCGCACTTTTTACACCACAACTTAATTTTGCAGTGACTAAGAGCCCAGTATGCATCTTATACTGCGAAATCTCTGTGGCTATAATTTCTCTAGGCCAACCTTTCATTTTACTGTTTCGAGAAAGACCTGGATACAATACAATCTCTATCCAGGCCAACTTTTCATTTTGCTGGTTCGAGGAAGGCCTTGATAGAGACATAAACCGGTTCTATGGCTATTGTGCTCAGAGCCAAAGGGCACTGCAATTAGGGTCAAATTACTCCTATCTTATTCCTTTTTCATATTTTCCTCCTTGCTTATTTACTCCCGCCGCTATCTAGGAGTAACGTTACGTGTATTCTCCAGACTCTCAGCCGCGACTACTCGCAACAAGACACCACCTGGTGGTGGACTTATTCACATATATCAATTACATATTATGAATGTCAGTAAATTACCATTTCAATCGCAATGAACGTGCGTCATGTGGCCGGTCGAGCATGTTGCCACTGGGGCGCCTTGTCCTTAAACAGCCCATTTGAAATAGGTCATCTGCATTGTAGATCTGGCCTCGGATCAGGGGAGGATTGGCCTACTTGCCGAACGCAGTAGTAATTGAAAGTTCACGCATTACACAGGTAAACTAGCTAATACTATAACTATCCTGAAAATCTAAAGTGATTTGTTTATGTGTTGAAGCTTTAACGAATTGAAGTGTACAACTCACTGAGTGTCGCATGCATGTATACGTTCAACAATCACGATTGCATAGGTAATCATGTCGTTTAATATCGACAGTAAAAGAGGAGCAGTAACTAATTAAGTGTCTAGAATGTATGTATACGTGACAGCCAGATCCGTAAAAATATGCAATGTGTTACGTATGTGTGTGTGTGGTATGTGACATACCAAACACATTTCAAAGTGTGCGTTGGGTGAAATGCAGTTAATGTCATTCATG
>OZ012691.1:4269972-4299972 GCA_963942565.1 Maea johnstoni | reverse complement strand
ACCCTCTACAACCATTGTTACCAAGTGACCTTTCACCATCTTCTGAACCCTCCCCTGCTTTGACCAAAGCACTGGGTTCAGAAGTTGCTGCTGAGGTCTGCCTGACAACTGTTGGTGCTCTACCAGAATGCCTTGTAGCATGTATTGCTGTCTGGCTTCTGGTAATCCTCCTGTGAGGTATGTCCTGCCCATCAGATTCCTCACTACTAACGCTGGCCCTTCTTCCAGCTGGTGTGTTGGTCACAGGTACCGAATGGTCAGGGTACACTTCAAATTCATCATCAGATGACTCCTCAACATCTAGTTCCTCATCGCTGCTCTTTCGGTCTAGCGGAGAGGGACTACCATCAGATTCGCTGTCTAATATAAACTCCTTCGTGTCCAGGAGTTCTTTTCTATGGACAGTTTTCTCTCTCTCCCCTCCTTCTGTTGATACGATTACATACACATTGTCTTGTTTCTTTTTCAACACCTTGTATGGTACTCCACACCATACATCTTGGATCTTATTCCTCCCAATGATGCCACGGCTCCTTAGGTAAACACGGGCACCAATTGGTAGATCCGTCTCATCGGCTGTCCTATTTAGCCTCTCAATGCGACGGGAGGCCTCTTTCTCCATCCTCTCCGATCCCAACTTGAAAGCTTGACTGAGGCGTTGTTGATGCTCGGTCACCCACTCCTCCACCTCAAATTCCTGTTTCCCTCCACCGAGTCCAAGCACATGATCAATGGGCAATTTTGGTTCCCTACCAAAGAACAAGTAGTAAGGCGAGTAACCAGTTGAGGAGTGTGGAGTGCAATTGTATGCATATATCAATTCTGGCAGATACTCTGGCCACTTTCTCTTTTTGTCGGCTGGCAGAGTTCGCAAGCGATCATGTAAGGTGCGATTGAAGCGTTCACACTGTCCATTTCCCTCTGGATGGTAAGGGGTGGTTCGTGTTTTCTGCACACCATATATATGGCAAAGCTCTGTGATCACTGAACTTTCAAAGTTACGACCTTGATCGGAATGCAACCTTTCTGGAACCCCATACCGAACAAACCATTCCTTCACTAAGGTTTTTGCCACAGTCTTAGCCCTCTGGTCTCTAGTTGGGACGGCTTGCGTTAACTTAGTGAAGACATCAGTCAGCACTAGCACATTCTCAAGCCCACTGCTTGACTTTTCCAAGGTGGTGAAGTCAATCGCAAGGACTTCCAAGGGCCTCTTAGCTAACAGACTACCTATTGTAGTTTTCAGCTTTTTGCCTGCTTTAGCCAGAAGGCATCGTGTACATTCTGCACAGTACTTCTCCACATATGATGCCATGCCAGGCCAAAAGCACCTTACACGTGCCAGTGCTAGTGTTTTCTCAGAGGCTGGATGACCAACATGGTCATGGACAGCTTCTAATACTTTACTTCTCAGGGCTTCTGGCAGTAGTACTTGCTGTACATCCTCGCCATGCTCCTGAACCTTTCGGTAAAGAACACCATCACTGGCCTCTAATTGTTTCCACTCTCGGAGCAATTTCCGTGCCCCTTTCTCTTGTTTCATCAGCTGACGTACAGTGGGCATCACTCCTGTATCCCAAAATGACCACACAGGGCCAATGTACCTATCAGCTCTTTGTGTCTTCACCAAATCTTCTTTGGCTATGCTTGGCAGTGTAAATGTAGCTGCAGCAGCGTCAGGTTCCTGACGTTGAAAGTTCATCTGTTCCATCCGAGCATCCGTAATAGTCTGCTGTATGATCCAGCTCAGACTATGGGGGAATGCTGTGGAATCTAATGCCTGGTCAATCAAATTTGACATGCTTTCCATACTGACTTCAAACCTTTTAGGATCAGGAGGTGCATCACCTTGAGTTCTGCGACTGAGGGCATCTGCATTGCCATTGCTCTTGCCAGAACGATACTTGATGTCAAACTTGAAGTTGGCAAGTTCTGCTGCCCACCGCATTTCAGTAGCTCCAAGTTTTGCTGTGCTCTGGAGATAACTTAGAGGGTTATTGTCAGTGAACACAGTGAATTCACCGCCAATCAATATATCACGGAACTTGATGGCTATCGCCCAGTAAAGAGCTAGTAGTTCCAGTTTCATGCTGCTGTAATTCTGCATGTTCTTTTCCGCATCTCTAAGACCGCGGCTAGCATACATGATCACTACTCTTCCACCCTCTTGGTCCTGGGACAAGACAGCCCCCAGACCATGCGAGCTGGCATCTGTTTCCAGGACAAACAGCTTGGTAAAGTCAGGATACCCCAGTATAGGCGCGGAAACAAGCCTTTGCTTCAACTCTGAAAAAGCAACATCACAAGTATCATCCCATCTTTCAGGGAAAGGCAGGCTATTGTTTTGAGGTTTTCTCTTCCCCTTTCTTTTTTTATGTTCTGGTTCCCCAAGCAAGTTGTGTAAAGGGGTTGCAATCTTGGCAAATCCAGGCACAAACCTCCTGTAGTAGCTGGCTAGACCAAGAAACTGCCTCAACTCAGTCTCGGTTTTAGGGGTTTGCCAATCTTCGATGACTCTTGTTTTTTCTGGGTTTGGTGAGATACCTTCTTGTGAGACTAGGTGGCCTAAGTACCTTAGTTGTTTATGAAACAGTTGACATTTCTCAGGTTTTACCTTCAAATTATATTTCGTCAACCTTGAAAGCACCATGTCCAAACTTTCAATCATTTCTTCAAATGTACGGCCAAAAATTAAGATGTCATCTAGATAGATCAGAAGCGTCTGGAAGTTTTCATCCCCAAACACCTTGTCCATCAACCTCATAAAGGTTGCTGGGGCATTACACAGACCAAATGGCATCCTAGTGTATTCATAGAGGCCCCCAGTGCCTACCCGAAATGCAGTCTTCTCCATGTCCTCCTCGGCCATAGGAATTTGGTTGAAACCATGAGCCAAGTCCAGGCTAGCAAAATATTTGGCTCCATTAAGTGCCTCTAAGGCTTCTTCGATCCTAGGAAGAGGGTAAGCATCTTTGTGAGTTTTAGCATTCAGAGACCGGTAGTCAATGCACATCCTCAACTTCCCATCCTTCTTTCTTGCCAGTACCACAGGTGCTGCATAAGGACTGCATGAAGGGCGGATCACATTGCGGTCAAGGGACTGCTGTAGGTACTCTCTCACCTCACCCCAATGGTGAGGGGGTATCATTCGGTGGGGAACCTTAACTGGGATGTCATCTTTAGTGCGAATGCGATGGCTTACCTCATCACAATATCCAATGTCGTCATCACTCTTACTGAAGATACTTTGGTGTTTAGCAATCATCTGTTTAAGAGTCTCCTGCTGGGTGTGGGTCAGATCTCCGACATCCATTCTGGATAAGAGGTCATGAACCACTTCTTCACATGCTTCCCCATTAGAAACTTCTTCTAATGTGACTTCTTGCTCACTTTCAACCTTGAGATGCACCGTTGGCTCCACTGAGACACATTCCAAGCGACCAACTGGTGTCCTTGGCCTGAGGTAAACATTTCTGTTGCTGAAGTTAGCAACTTGCACTGGCACCCTCCCCGTCTTGTCAACCTTGACAAGGGATCTGCCTACCCCTAAGCCTCTTGGAAAGGATCGAGCATGGACTTCGTGCCTCTCAATCAATGCATGGTACTCCTGGCTACCAGCAGTTGGTTGAACTGACCCCTGTATAACCTTGATGGAATTAGGTGGGACCAGAATAGTCTTTCCTCCTGCCACACGTACGCAACCTGGCTGCTGCTTATCTGTCTTTAAGCACAGCATTTTTGAATAAAGGGCTAAAACTGGAGCCCATTCTCGCCCACCATTGGCTTTAGATATTAATGCCAAATAATCCTGTCCAATATTCTCTAACTCCTTCTTAATGTCCCTAAAGATATTACTCCCTATCACAAGAGGTTAAGGTGGGTGATATGATAACAGATCACAACCTACTGTTATGCACTGTCCACCATCCCAAGCCACACCTGCAGGAAAAGAAAATAGTGACTAGAAAACTCCGATCCATCGACCTGCCCAGTTTTAGGGAAGATATTGTGCAAGGGCTGACAGTTAATGATCATAGTGAATCTGTTTCAGATCTTCTGAACAGATACAATGTTCATCTTACCAGCGTCCTTGACAAGCACGCACCAAAGAAAGAGAAGTCTGTTGTAGTTCGACCCCTACAACCATGGTTCACGGATGAACTACATCAGGCAAAAAATGAAAGGAGGAAAGCTGAGAGACTGTGGCGAAGGACCGGCCTTACCGTTCACAAAGAAATCTACAGGGCTGAGAAGTGCAAGTATAATACTTTACTACTAGACAGTAAAGCAACCTACTTCAATGAAAGAATCACAGAATGCGGTAATGACTCAAAAGCTATTTCAAAAATTATAGACGACCTTCTTTTTCGACACAAAACGACAAAATTGCCAGCGTATAGTTCTGCTCAGGACCTCGCAAATAGATTTGCAACATTTTTCAAAGAAAAAATTGACAAAATCAGAGATGAGCTACCTGATTGCTCTGACATCGACCTGAACATACCCCAGGATAAGCCTCCCTCAACCTTAAGCTTTCTTCAAACCACAACACAGGAGGAGGTATGGAAGATCATATGTAAATCTCCTTCGAAAAGTTGTACATTGGACCCGATACCCACTTGGATCATCAGGGATGCCAAAAATGAACTGCTTCCAACAATCACAGACATTATTAACGCTTCACTGAGGTCAAGTGAGGTACCTACATCTATGAAATCAGCTGTGGTCACCCCTCTGCTTAAAAAAGCTACCTTAGACCCTGAGATACTAAAAAACTACCGCCCTGTTAGCAACCTTTCGTTTGTATCTAAGGTCTTAGAGAGGGTGGTTGCTCAGCGACTGACAAGTTACATGACAGATAACAATCTACATGAATACCTTCAATCGGCATATAAACCTGGTCACAGCACAGAGACAGCACTGGTGAAGGTACAGAATGACATTCTTACAAGCATTGACCAGCATGGAATTGTTATACTGATCCTTCTTGACCTAAGTGCAGCATTTGATACCATCGACCATGATGTGCTGTTTTCTAGAATGGAAAGCACTCTGGGTATAACAGGGCCAGCCCTTGAATGGTTCCGTTCATATCTTGGTGACCGTACTCTTCGAGTTCAGATAGATGATTCATTCTCCGCATCACAGGAAATCCTATGGTCTGTACCACAAGGATCAGTGTTGGGCCCTCTGCTCTTCCTGATTTACCTCCTACCCTTAGGAATACTGATACGAAAGCATGGTCTAGAACTCCATGCTTATGCGGATGATACGCAACTCTACATCTCTATCAAACCTATCAATCAGCGTGTAGTGGACGAAGGTGTAGCTAAGTTGGAAAACTGCCTCACTGACATCTACACATGGATGTCTCAAAATAAACTGAAATTGAATGCAGACAAGACAGAGGTGCTGGTCATGGGTACCCCACAGATGCGGGCGAAAATCTCCATTCCTAGTATTACCGTAAATGGTGTAATAGTACCAGTTCTAAATGAACCCGTCGGTAATCTGGGCGCTGTTTTTGATCCGAACATGAATATGTCTGCACATGTATCAAAAGGTATCAAGTCTGCAAATTACCACCTTAGGAACATTGGGAAAATAAGGAAATTTCTCAATACTGATACAACCAAGAGTGCCATCGTCTCACTGGTGACATCACGCCTTGACTATTGTAATGGACTTCTCTGTGGAATTACTGATGAGCTGCTATGCAGGCTCCAGAAAGTCCAAAACAATGCTGCTAGAGTGGTTAGTGGCTCCAAAAAGTATGATCACATTACACCAGTTCTAAAAGATCTTCACTGGCTGCCCATCAGGAAAAGGATTGAGTTCAAGATTCTGCTTTTGACTTTCAAATGCATGCAAGGATGTGCCCCTCTATACTTGAGTGAACTGTTAGTCAAACAAGCTAATACAAGGACTCTAAGATCAAACACTAAGAACTTATTACAGATACCACTCACTAATCTGAAAAGGTTTGGTGACAGAGCATTCTGTGCCTATGCACCACGCCTTTGGAATGAGCTCCCTGACAACATCAAGGCTGCTGATAGTGTGCAAAACTTCAAGAAACAGCTGAAAACATTGCTATTTCGAAAGGAGTTTAATTGACTATATGGACCATGACAACTGTCCAATGACTATAAAGCGCTTTTGAACATTATAGGTGGAAAGGGCGCTATATCAAATATCAATTATCAATTATCAAATTATCACCAGGCACTAGCTTCTTCCGTTCCCCTAAAGGGGTGCCTATAGGATCCTTAACTACAAGGAATCCCATGTTCGGGAAGGTGTGACCCAAAGCAGTTAAGGGAAGTTCTACATATCCAACATATGGAACCGACAGCCCCTGGGCTGCAGAGATCTTGATGTATGGCGACACATCTACAATACTGGTTTCACATGCCAAGTGCTGCATATAAAATGACTCTGTTATGGTGGAAACTTGTGCCCCTGTATCTAATAAACAACGGATCTCTGTCACCCCGATCTTGGCCGTCACTTCTGGGCACTTCCCGACTGCCTTATGTAAAAGAGAGCCTATATCACCCTTGAGAGGTGGGTCTGTCGATCGGCTCGTTTCGACAGACGTATCTAAAAAGGAGTTTCACTTGGAGGGTTTGAAGGAGGCACCTCCTTCTTCTCTGGGCAGTCCCGCTGGATATGATCTGGAGACTGGCACTTCCAGCATAAGCGCGGCCCTGAGCGATACCTCTGAAACCGACCCCCGCCAGAGGGGTTTTGCTGTTTAAGGGCAGACTCCAGGGCATCCATACGACGCTCCATGAGTTTGTTCTGCCTCTCAATGGCCTCAACAAGACTATCCTTTGCCATTGTCATTTCTTGTGAGGAAGCAGAACCTCCCTCCTTCGGCTTATCGCCACCAGCCCACTCTACTGCCCGGTTTCTTAACTCAAAGAAATTCAACCCCGGGGCATCCTGGATGAGGCGCATGATTTCTCTTGACAGGCTTTGATCAGCGACTGAAGCTGCTAGCCTCTCCTTTAGAGTTTGATCTCGCCTCGACTCATATGCAGGGTCTTTTTCGGCCACCTTGTTGTAGATCTCCACTAACTTAAGGGAGCAATCTACTACTGTCTCCCTTGGGGACTGGCGGTACTGAAACAATCGCTCTTGCAAAGCTGCAAGATCTCCACCATCCCCAAAGGCTTCAAGCAGAGCACGAAATATGGCCTCAGGATCGTCATTAATCCCTCTGCCCTCTATCTCTAACCTGGCTCTACCTTTGAGATTTTCTTTTATCAGAGCACAGGCAGCAGTGCCCGATATGTGCTTTGCTGTCAAGTGGCAACGGATGTCACCTATCCACTCTGTCACTTCTGGGTCACCGCTCTTCTCCGGGCGACCCCTCAACCGATCAAACTTTCTTGTCGGTGTGACATATATTGGTGGTTGATATGTGGGGGCTTCAGCGACTCCTGGTTCCACCTTGACCCTACCCAACCTCTGTTCTTGCACCAGGTTATCCACTTCCTTCCTGGCAGCTGCAATTTCAAACTCTGCTCGTACCCGTCTCTCTCTTTCAGCCTCTAGCTGGGCCTCTAGAGCAGCAAACCTGGCTTCCAAATCACCCATCGACATTTTGCAAACCTGAAATTGAATTCTGTACAGCGTGAACAAGAAGAAGGATGTTTCAAAACGGCAACAAATAAGCAGAGATTGAAGAGGGGGAATAAAATACTAGGATCGGGTAAGGGCAGAACCAAATCAAACACCCACAACGTTCCAACAATGGCCAACCTTATACATCAATACACTAGTTAATCACCTGAAACTATTTTTTCTTCTTTTAACAAAGAACTGAACTCAAACACCGGAGTTCAAAAATACAACAGAAGTAAGACAAAAATCAAATTACATGACATCAACAATACTCTTTCACAGAAGAACATCTATTCCAAACGCATGGAAAGGACACAGGTAAAAATATCCAAAGTGTAATGTTCCAGGAAAATGACTATGGCATCATGTAGTTTCAAAGCCTATGTTAAAAGTTCACAAAAGATGTTCATTTGAATGTCCACCATTCCAGGAACTTGAAGCTTTAGAAATCGTCTGCAATGTTCGTGGTTATAACCCGTTCACATTCATCTTCGCAGCCAAAGATCACCCTTTATCCAAGATTCACAAGGGTCATTCGTCCATCCCAGGGGGCGCTGTTCTAGGCAATCTAATCAATCCAATCCTGCCGACCACGCCAGATGTAACAGCCCAAACATTGACAACAGAACAATTATGGTACTAGTTACTTTTTATTAGAATTTGGATAGTTAGTTGCCTAGTATACAGCCCAGTTAGCCTATTTGCCCCCTGGATGGATGGGGTCAAACACTGTGTAGCATTGCTACCGATCACCACATCTATATGACTGACACCAGTCTCTCTCTGTAGTATAGACTAGTCTCCTGTGGTGTCGAAGCAGAAAAGAGACAGAGCACTGGATACAAAACCTTATCTTAGTTTTATCACTTTTCATCCCATCAGATTGGTGGGATTTTCACGTGGTGCAGGCCATGACTTGGTTCTGACCCCGCCCTGTTATCTAAGGACAAGGAAAACCCTTACAACAGGGAGTGTGCCATTCTACCCTGTTACATATATATATATATATATATATATATATATATATATATATATATATATATATATATATATATATATATATATATATTAGAAGGTTACATACACAAATGAATGGATATAATATAAGAACTCGCAAAAATGAGCGTATTTACACAGACTGGATAGATTCGTTCTATGACTCTGTCAGTAGTGGCGTAGATCGAGTAGACAAGTATAACAGAAATAAAGGCTTTTTGGTTAATTAAACACGTATCAAATTTTATGTTTGCATCGTTATAATTACGTTAACATTTGTCGAATCACCAACACCATTAATACAGTTTGAGAGATCCGTTTTACTTAATGTCTGATATTATTATATTGGTGTAGCCTTAGATTTTACAAAAACTTTAAAAGCTTTTGATAGTGATTTACATTATACATACATACATACATTATACATACATTATATTTACACCTCTTATTTATACAAATCAAATAAGTTTTATCCAAAGGTCTATGTTTACATGTCTGCTGATCTAAATATATAGATTCATTTACATGTGTTATGGTTCATTTAAGGTTAGAGACACCTTTTAGTCTCTGTTCCAAAGTGCGTTCAAGAGACTGTGGGGCTGGCAGGGCGTGTTAGTGGTTATTCTTTCCATTCTAAATGAGCTTTAATCTTAGCTGTGGTAGAGCCATATTCTAGAAACTTGGTACCTATGTTGTATTTTTTCTGAAATTATTCGATGGATAGTAGTGTTCTGTCAGGGTAGGGTTCATCAGGTCCCTTACCATTGTGATATCCTGTGCAAGCCTTTGCTTTTTTGAGAGAGGGGAATTCCTATATTACTTTGTGCCATAATGGTATTCCTGAAGGGATTGGTTGCAAAGGCATTATATCTACTTTTAAATATTGTAGAAATGAACGGTGTGTACACACACGAGGAATTCGATTGAAGAGAATGCGTTATAGAGTCAATAAAACAAATTGTTAAAAGCAATGCAACTGAAAACTGATAAAAATTGTTAATCTTAATAAGTGTAATAGAATATTTGAATCATATACTTTTGGTTTGCCCTAATATCATTAATATTTGGACTAGGGAGAAGAATTGGATTAAACTCTAAATGAGCCATCTAATAATGTTGAGAGATTTCCATGAAACATTTGGAAACCCGTCTTTTGAAACTATTGTGGTAATCTTGAACAATAAAAAGGATTTCTTTTTTTAAATGGAATGTTGAGCAAACTACAATTTCTTATGAATCAAACCTGGCATTGCATTTTTTTATAAACAATCCGTCATCAGCTAAGAAAGATATCAGACAAAGCTTGGTCTTTTGGTTAAATGCTGTCTCCCCTCCTACACTTACTTCATTTTCTAGTTGAAAGACTACTGAAAGAAAAAAAAGAATAATACACTTCAGTACTTCTGTTGAGAAGGTAAATTGCAATGAGAAACAATATGTTTTCAGTTGGAACAGAAGCATCTCAGTAATTGATAATTAATATTTGATATAGCGCCCTTTTCACCTATAATGTTCGGAAGCGCTCTATAAAAATAGTCAGTAGACAGATGTTATTGTCCATATAGTCAAATAAACTGCGTTTAGCTGTGTCTTGAAGTTTTGCACACTTTCAGCAGCCTTGGTGTTGTTGGGGAGCTCATTCCGATAGCGTAGTGCATAGGCACAGGACGCTATGTCACCTTTTCAGGTTAGTGTTTGGGATCTGTAATTAGTTTTTAGTGTTTGATGTTAGAGTCCCTGTATTGGCTTGTATGGCTAACATTTCCTTCTATTAAAGAGGGGCACATCCTTGCATGCATTTGAAAGTCAAAAGCAGAATCTTGAACTCAATCCTTTTCCTGATGGGCAGCCAGTGAAGATCTCTTTAGAATTGGTGTAATGTGATCATATCTGTTGAAGCCACTTACCACTCTGACTCAGTGGCATACCAACTAATAGCAAGTTTTAGTAATTCCATATTGTTTTTATGAAAGATATCCATGTTTTCCCTCTTTTTCCGAAAAATTACTCCCCTTTTCTCTTCTTTTTTTCTTTATATTTACTTGTCTGCGCAGGGAATTCGAAACTATGGCTGAAACCAATGCGCCGGAAGGATTGACTCGTGCAGATTTAGATGACAAGCTTTTTTCGCAAATTGCTGAAGGATGTGGATTAAAACTAAAATCATGGAAGCAGCTAGTGAAGAAGGATTCTTCTGAAGATGGTCTGACGTCTGTCATGGCCACCGCTGCTGACAATGATAAGGAACTGGAAGGGATTCTGACTGGTATTTCTTACTTTGAGATCACGGGAACTTCACTGAACCAGGAGAGTGACTGTGAAGTAAAGAAGAAGGTTGCGTTAAAAGCGACACATAGTCCTATTCAGACAGCAATGTCTGTAGCTTCAGCGTTCGTAATGTCCTATGAGAAGTCTGAGGAGGAGATTCTCGAGGTTTTAACACCTGTTTTCACAGGGACGTCAAGCAGTGGGAAGGAAGTTGAAATTGCTAGATGGTGAGATAATAGTAGTGCACTATTCGTTTATTTGTATATATGTTGCAGTCAGAGACTACTACTTTAATTATTGATTAAAATTTGTTTCTGATTTTTTGGTTGATTCTATTTGCTGCATCTCCAAAAAATATTCCTATATTATCAAGTTATTTCCACATGAGCCATACCATGTGCTCGCTCCAGGACTGTTCAAAACAGTACAGTTTATTACAAACTATTAATTAACGAAATGGCCAGAAGGTGTAGAAATATAAACAGTAGAAGATCATTTCACTATATACGTGATAATGCCAGTCTGCCATGTTTAATGGTGAATCAAGTCGTACGTTATGTCGTACTTGCTTTTATATAGTGATCAACCGTGCTAACTATCTATTATCATTTATATCCATGTCCCTTGTACCGATTATGCAGAAGAAGGATACCCTTTATGAGTTAACCACAAGTTTGAATAGTTGGTATCTTGCATTGCCTATATACTTTAGTGAAGACCATCTTATATGTGTGCAATTATGTATAAAAGCTATTCAGACAATATTACAAGAGATCGGTATTAGATATGATAGAAATCCATTAATATTTGGAGAGGATTTTCCCATATTGATCATATATTTTTTTTTAAATAACGTTAATGTTATTATATTACAGGTACTATCATCACTTAACGGAAAACTCCAAACATATTAGAATACAAGTTTATCTACCATGAAACAAGTGGTTCCCTTTATTTTTTAAATTGCATACTTACCCAATCTCTACTAAAGCCCTGTGATCGTATGTAGAAATGCGTCGATATTTCTTGATATTTCTATCAAGTTAATGGCTGAGCTTAAATCCTCCAACATCTTTTAACCTAGGTCCTTCAGTGAGAAAGCTGCAGCTTCAATCATGCCGAAGATCTACTACACCGAGCGTGAAATGGCAACACCATACTATGTAATGGAGTTCTTTGAGCCAGAAATCATGGAAAATATTGATACACTTGGCCCAAAATTATGGACAAAGGAGAAACGGTGTAAGGTAAGTAAAACTTATGATATATATATATATATATATATATATATATATATATATATATATATATATATATATATATATATATATATATATATATATATATATATATATATATATATATATGGTATATGTGGTGTTGGCTTTTGATGTCTGAGAAGTGGTATCGTTAGACTGACCGTTGATCAGCGGTGGTTCCAACTTATTATCTAGTAGTAGCAGTTGTACTTATCATTTTGAAAATGTTGCGTGGCATATACATATATGTATCAGATATTGCTAAGTGGTTTGGGCAACTTTATTGGCGGGTTTAGACAGCTTTTTATATATAAACTTTATATTCATTACCCAACAGCATACATGTTATGTACAACATAATTGACTCTCGATATAAAAAGTTTAGAGCAATATCTGTCTATTATAAAGTATAAAACAGCATATATATACTAAAAGCTCAGACCTCACGAGCCCCCTCACGTTACTCTATAGGTCAGCACCTTCCCCCCTTTAACTGTGGTTGTTAAATTGAATTAGCACCTACTCACTGGCCTAACATGTAAACTAAAACTATAATAAACTAAAATTTATACCGAGAACTATATTTCAAAGAAGCAAGTGAGTTAATATCTGATTGGGCATTCACAATAAATTTTCTGTATTTCCTGTAAATATTTTGGCAAGTCTGGTCAGAGTTGTAAAAAGAAATGATCTTAACTCAGGTCAGATATTTGGCAGCAAGGAAAATAATTGTTACACAATAACCAATACTTTACTTTACTATATTTCTTTTTTTGACAAGTTAAACTGTGTTGGCACCTGCTGTTACAAAGCCTACACCTGCTTCTGTTTGTTTGACACTGTTTCCACAATTACTACTAATATCTACTACTATCATCATCCTTATCATCATCATAATGATAATGATAATAAAAATAATAATAATAAATTTAAAAAAAATGATAATAATAATAATAATACAGGCTGGGCATTATGAAGAATCAACTGGTAGATTATATTATAACTTTACCATTTGAGTGTAATGTTACCTATACCTTACCTATTTCAAAATATTTTGTATTGTAATTAAGCATAATGACTCCCTTCTCATCACCTTGTTTCAGGATGCAATTAAGTGAGCTAACTGTAACTCTTCTTGGAAGATAAGCTTTAATAGGCTTTAATCATACTTTAAAGCAGTTAAGAGAAATAGGATTGTAGTTGGTACAATTTCTCAATGCAGTTATGTTAGCTCACAGAACTTCAAATAAACACCGTAAGAATTGACAATTTCCCTAAATAATTCCAGAGAACAGCTAAGGCTTTTGATTTGACAATATCTATAAAATGTGTCCAGTTAACTTTTTCTACTACTACTACTACTACTACTACTACTACTACTACTACTACTACTACTACTACTACTACTACTGTGAACCTCATCATCATCATCATCATCATCATATGAATGATAATAATAAAGATACTGATAAAGTAATGATAATCATGAAGATAATGATAATAATAAAAATGAAATAAATGATAGTAGTAATAATGCTAGTAAACACTACTACTACTAATATATATATATATATATATATATAAATATATATATATATGTATATATATAAATATATATATATATATATATATATATATATATATATATATATATATATATATATATATATATATATATATTTATATATATATATATATATATATATATATATATATATATATATATATATATATATATATATATTTGGCTATTTCATCTTCACTTTTCGTTTCATCTACTCGAATAGGTTTTGCGAGACATCACCAACCTTCACGCTGCCTATCTTGGTAGAACAGACAAACTTGATGGTACAAAAATAAAACCCCTTTTGTCGGATATGTCGGCAGTCCTTGCGGGAGTAAAGAATCTCTGGGATGCTGGTCTGACTGTGACTAGCCGCCAACATCCTGATGTTGTCACACCCTCTCGAGTGAAATTACTTCACTCCATCATTGACAACTTGGCGAGTGAAGTCAGCCCATATCTAAGCCAGTTTCCCAAGACAGTAGTGCACGGTGATTTACATGCAGGTAAGCAATATGTAGATTTAGTCTGTATTGCCATTTAATAGGAATATGTGCGGAAATGCAATAAACATTTGATGAAACAAGATTGCATGGCAGGTCATATAAACTGCCTTAATCAAACTGGCTTTACTCAAGGGTATTGAAAAGTGCTCGGCCAAGCTCATCTTGGCCTGTGTTTAATGGAAGGCAGTCATTTGTGGTACAAGCTACACATACCCCCTTAGAAGCTGTGGTGTTTGTGATACTCTTTGGGTTACTCGGCTCTGTCTCGTAACACCTCGGGTATATCACATACACCCGTAACACCTCGGGTATACCACATTTTTTCTTGGCCATGGCGTTTATCTATCACGTCTCTATCATTGCAGGAAATCTCTGTCTGCGAAAGAACCCCTCCAATGGCGAGAGTCACTTGTGTGCCTACGATTGGGAATTCTGTTCACTTCACGTGCCCCAGAAAGATATGGCCTATTTTCTGATATCCACGTTACCGGTCATGGAGTCTGCATCAGAGCACCAGGCACTTTGGCAAGAGTATACAGATTTCTTTCGAAATGAACTTATCTCAGCATTGAAAAGAGCAGGAAATGTCAACAACCCTCAGGTTGAAAAGTTTCTCCAAAAGGAAACTTTTCAAAAGATTGCTGATTATGCGATAATTGAATCTGCGACAGATTTCATTTTAACAGGAAGTATACCCCTTGCCTTCGCCTTAGCTAGTTGGAATGAAACTGCTGGGAATGCATTGCTTTATATTGAGGCTGTTAAGGATCAATATAAGTTTCTTCAAAACTAAGCACGTCTGAAACATTATTTCAACACAAAAAGTTGAATAGATCTTTTAGAATTAAAACAGAGCATATCGCTATCATTATACTTATACAAGTATATACACGTATATGATAGATAATCTAAATGACTAGTTGTCGTACAGCATTTTAAACAAAAATGTGAATAATTATCATCATATTACCAATGACAATAATAAAGATACTGATAATAATTATAGTAATAATAATAATAATACTGAATAAAGCGTGTTACTATCATTTTACAGATACAAGTATATAAACGTATATGATAGATAACCTAAATTACTAGTTATCGTACAGCGTTTTTATAACAATAATGTGTTTAATGTACAACTATTAAATTGTCTCTCGCCATTCCTATGTGAAGTCTTGGAGTATCTGCGGTTAACGTGAGAATTCTTAAATTGGCTGTAATACCGGCAAGGGTGATGATTTATTGTTATACCTTGTACTGCATCAGTTATGAATATATATTTTATCGTCACTTTTTCTAATCCTAACACGGTACTAATGTCCTCTAGAATGTCAAAGGCATATCATAATGCTAAAGTGAAAGTTTTTACATGTCCCATATTTTTACATCTCTTCACTATTTTCTTTATTGATAGAACTTTTATTGAGAATAATTCAATAATAAGGAATAAGGTTTGGATTATGCTTGTGTTTTAAACAGAAGTTGCAAGTTCTTTTCTATGAGAATATATATATATATATACATATATATATATATATATATATATATATATATATATATATATATATATATATATATATATATATATATATATATATATATATATATATATATATATATATATATATATGTATATATACATTGAGAGCTAATCCCTGGTGTTGAAGCTAAAACTCTTTGTCTCTGTCTTCAAAAAATTGCATCAGTGGTTGATTTAAAATATTCCTACGGTTCTATTTTACGTAACCTCTTGGCCTAGCTTTTCTTGTTCTGTGATTGGTGGAAAACCGCTCCAACTCCCTGTGGTACGAACTAAATACCTCGGATGCAGGGGCGTACTCTACTCGTATGTATGACATACTTCGGAGTTGCTCGACTCCGGCTCGCAACATCTAAACTGATGAATAAAGCCCTATTTTGAGAACAAAGTAGTGGTATTGTGAGTGTGTTGTTGATTATTTCTTCAGATATTGTTATGATAAAGATACACCAAATAGTATATTATGATACTTGACCTATTCTAACCCGACTTGAGAGATTTTACTGTAGAAATGAATAGGTAAAAATTGAAAAATTATAGAAATCTCAAAGTAAAAAATCGTTATCGTTAACTTGCTGAATTACATCAACATTTAAACAAATCTTTATTCCTAAAAATTGCAATTTTTTTCGCAGGAAGTATGATAGTTAACGCAATCTGAGATTAACAATTGTTCTATTTGAATTAAATAGATATATCCATATGCCACAAGAGCACGTGTTATAAAGCCATTATTTCGCACAGCAAAATAAAGAGATAGGTTAGGTAAATGCGAACTGTTTCTTTTTTTGTTTTTATGAACTTTGGATAACCCATAGTCAGTTTATTTTTCCAATTTTATAACACAAAAAATATATAAAGAAAGACAACAAAAACAAATATACAGTATTTAGCTTTAACAATTATCTTATCTATATCTTTATACAATATTTCAATGTAAATACATGCCTCCTAGTACACACTTTTACTAACATGGCGGAGGTCTTATGTAAAAATAAATAATAAAAAGATAACACCAAATGTACATTGTTGCCTCTATCTTGTTTTACTTCTTTTAAATTGTTTTGTAACCTATTATATTAAATATTTCTCCCATTTTCTTTCATACAAATCAATTTAATCATGAGTTAAAGCATGGATTTCTTCAGACTCTCTTTCTAATTCAAGAATTCTTTCAAAGTGTCTCATTGAATACATATTCCTTGTTCCTCTATTTTGGTAAACAAAAATTTCCAATCATAATTATTAAGTTGAACAGATTATCCATTTCTGTATTTCCAAGTATTAATACTTTATGTTCAAGTCTTAAATCCCGGTATCCTAGTCTTAATAAATAAAATTTAATATCTCTCCAGAATCTCTGAGATCTTTCACATATAATAAAAGCATGGAATTTCGTTTCTTCTTTTTGGCAGTAGGCATAGTTTTCATCCTCAGTGATGTTCATTCTGTATAATTTGTATCTTGTTGCTACTCTATCATGCCATATTTTGAATTGGATATCCCATAAATACATATTTCTTGTAGTTTTTTTAAATAAAGATATTGACTGTTTTATTTCTTCAGTGTCTGTATCAAGTATATCCCATTTAAGCGAAATCTCTTCTAACAGTTTCTCTCCATATTGGCCTGTTTTATTATATATATCCTGACATCCCTTTTTCTGTGAAAAAGCAAGATTCAACATATATGGTCTATACGGGCCGATATTCACTCTATTTTTTGTTTGCATCTTTAATGAAGCTAGTCAAACTTTGTTTTATTGCCATATATTCTAGAAAGTTAAGATTAACATTTCTAGATTGTTCTATTATTTCTTTAGGTAATACCTCCCAGGTTGAGTCCAATAGATCTGCTACAACGTTCACACCACGTACCTTCAATGTTTTAATTTCTGGCAATCTTAGGGTTTTATCGTGCCAGCTAGGCCATGTTAAATAGTCATGATCTGTAATTGGTTTCATTATGTGTCTCAAATCATACATGGACTGAGCCACTTCTCTCCTAAAGCTATTTGTTATTGTGTTTTTCTTTTTCTCTAAATAGTTGTCCCCATATAGCCAACATTTGTCAATCTCATGCGGCAGTGCAAACGGAAACAAAAATGTCCACTTTGGGGGTAATGCCACTATATTTTTGTCAGAGATTGAGTTTAGTGGCAAGTTTTTTTAAAATTACAATTTGATTGGGGTAGGCTTACCTGCAAAGTAAAGATCTGATGAGTTCTCACTGTGTAAAATGCACTTATTACGTACGCATTGGGAGTACCTGATCAAGTAGTTAACTTGTAATTAAGTTTACCATGGTGAATAGGACTCAGGAGGTTGGTAGTGTCACCCCTTGTAATTACAAACAAAAGGATTTTTCAAGGGAGTATGATCAAAAGACAACTGTACATGTGTTTTCTAAACAAACTATACATAACATGCTGCTCAGATTTTTGATTGTAATCATGAAGCATGCCACTTAGGCCAGTGACACAAATAGCAACAGTACTACTGGGACTCATGATAGAACAATGATAGTGGACAACTAGTTACTTTAAATAAATTACCTCACATTACATGCCATGCAGTGACTGACATCTGGTGTCCACACTAGAAACTAAGCTCAACACAACCTGAGCTCATGGTTGAAGTCAGGGTGTTCAAGGTATGCATTCTTGGCTTTTATTAATTTCGGCTCTTCAAGATGGAGAGCCAAAATAGGCCAAAATTAGATTACCTCAAAAAAAACAGATATACAGTATCTGCCATTGCTAATACTACACCATACTTTACTACACCACAACTCAGAGGGGACCGTTGACTTTTTAGGAACTACGTGCCTAGCATACGTCGTACATACTGCGAAATCACTGTAGCTTATAGTGGCCAATTAGGTTAGTAGGCTATCCGCCCATTTGTAAATAGGTCTACAGTGAATATCTGACGTTAGATCAAGGTGCGTTTCGCCAACTTGTCGAACACACAAGTAATTGAAAGGCTACGCATTACACAGGTAAACTGCCTCATGATTGAACTATACTCTAATGGGAGTTGTTAATGTGTTGAAGCTTTTAACGTATTCAATTTTACCAATGAATTTCACATGCATGGCTAAGTTCAACAATCCTGAGAGCATCTGTGATAACCATGTCGTTCAATAGCGACAGTGATCGGGGAGCAACAGTGAGTATCTGGAGTGTGCATATATGTGACCGCTAGATTCAGAAAAAGATACGATGTGCCAGGTATGTGTGTGGTATGTGATATATGACACAAATTTCAAATCATGTGTTTGATAAATGCAGCTCACGAAATGCCATACATCGGGGGGAAACGGGTTGTGGTTAGAGCACTCTTGCCGACACGTACGCCGGTATCCGAGTCCAAGGTCAAAGCAGTGCAGACTTAAAGGGCAAATGCACCATCAGAAAGATTTAGGTTCAAAATGATCTTTTACATGTCACCTTTCAAATAAGACCTCCCCCGAACCTGTCCTCTTCAGCACTACTCAGTTATAGCTTACAGAAGTTCAGCAAGCAACAGTCCTGAGCCAGCTATACAGGGCCTCCATGCATCCCAAGATGCACTCTGTTTTTGACACCTTCTAAGCACCAGCCTGTGTCACTAGTGCTTCAGAGATAGCAGTAGCAGAGAAGCCTGCATGGATTTCCCTTACTTGCTAATCTTTATTCCTGGCTCATCCCTGATCACAATTTTTGGAAGCAAATAAAACTTCAAGAAGTAAAACTTACATAGTATGGCAGAATTGAGCAATTCAGGAATTTGGAGGAATTGAAATATCTGACTCACCTAGGGAACTTCTCCCTTAGACCCACATGATCCTTTACTCAATGGTGCCAGGTTCTTTACTCAAAGATAGCATCTTGATAACAGGAAGTGAAGGAATACACATACTGATAAGTCCTACACTATTCCCATGAGTAACTGCTAACTGCCACAAGTGTTGCAATTTCCTACAAGTGATTAGCACAAACTGATTTCATAGCAATTAGGAAGTAATGGTTTCTACCCAACAATAAGCTACAAATCAAAGACAAGCCACATAGTATAACTTCGAAGGATTGTTGGAATATACAATAGGAAATTGAAGAAGTTCAATCTTTGGGAATTGTGACAACTTAATGAAAGCCAGTAATGAAAATCTAAGCAGGAAAGGGGAGCCCAGCCCCCTATTACTGCTATCTCTTAAGCACTAGTGACACAGGCAGGTGCTTAGAAGGTGTCAAAAACAGAGTGCATCTTGGGATGCATGGAGGCCCTGTATAGCTGGCTCAGGACTGTTGCTTGCTGAACTTCTGTAAGCTATAACTGAGAAGTGCTCAAGAGGACAGGTTCGGGGGAGGTCTTATTTGAAAGGTGACATGTATACGCTCATTTTGAACCTAAATCATTCTGATGGTGCATTTGCCCTTTAAGGCGCATCACCTTCCCCGGTAGCCTCAGATTAAGGCTGTGATGCTGGTGGCACACTCAAAATAAGACAACTCCTAGTTTAGCACTCGTGTCCCCTTTCTAACAATAGTTATCTAATCCCTGAGGTCTTGGTGTTTCAAATATAAGTTTTCTTTAACTTACCTGCTTGAGCTGGCCTCAATATAACACAGTTCCAATTTTACAGTGTTTTACCTCAAATGAGGTTTTCTTGATGAATAAAGGTTCATTTGATTTATAAATACCATACATGTCTGCTAAATATACTAGGCTAGGGCAACTGGAGGGCAAATTTGAAGTTCATGCAAGAGAATACCCTACAGCACGCGATTTTGGTGGAAATTTTTTCCCATGAAAGTAGGTCACAATGGACAGACATGTTATTAAATCCACACAAGTCATCAAGTGATGTTGAAAGATTTCGATGAGATATTCAGAAAACCATCTTTTGAAACTATTGGTAATTCCAAACAATGAAAAGGATGTTTATTAAAAATGAAATGTTGCTGCTTCTTATAAATCAAACCTAACATTGTGAAGGCGAAAGGCGAAAATTGATACACTTCAGTACTCCAGTTAGTGATGTAGATTGCAGTGAGAAACTACTGTAGATTCACAAAAGATTGTGTAGAGTCAATTTTGCGAATTTACAGAAAATCGATTTTTGCATTTTTTTAACTTTGCGAATTGGGCGCAATATGGAGTGCCAACTATACACTCAAAGTGGCAGCACTAACCATTACGAACTTTAATTTTGCGTCCCAGCCTAAACGCTAAAACGCAAGAATTAACCTAACGCAATCTTTTCCGAATTTATAGTATATATTTCAGGTGAAACAGAAGCATCCTAGTAGCATGCAAACCAAGTATTAGCAATTCCTTCTTGTTTTTGAAAGAGATATCCATGTTTTCGCTCGGTTTTCGAAAACTACTCCCCTTTTCTTGAATCTTTAGATTCACTTCGCTGCATAGGAAATTGGAAACTATGGCTGAAACCAAAGGATTGACTCGTGCAGACTTAGATGACAAGGTGTTTTCGCAAATTGCCGCAGGGTGCGGATTAAAACTCAAATCATGGAAGCAACTGGCGAAAGGGGATTCTTCTGAAGACGGTGGTACGTCTGTCATGGCAACCGCTGCTGACAATGATAAGGAACTGGAGGGGGTTCTGTCTGGTATTTGTTACTTTGAGATCACGGGAACTTCGCTGAACCAGGAGAGTGACTGTGAACTAAAGAAGAAGGTTGCGTTAAAGGCGAAGCTGAGCCCTATCCAGATAACAATGTCTGTAGCATCAGTGTTGGCAATGTCCTACGAGAAGTCTGAGGAGGAGATTATTGAGATTTTAGCACCTGTTTTCACTGGGGCTTTTAGCACTGAGAAGGAAATTGAAGTTGCTAGATGGTGAGTGATGCTGATTGACTTGTTTCATTTGTTTGTATATATGTTGACTACTACTCTAATTATTGATTACAATGTGATTCTGACCATTCCATAGACTATTCCAATGTTATCATGTTACTTCAGCATGAGCCATACCACGTGTACGCCCAAGAACAGTTTAAAACAGTATATAGTTCATTACATACTATTAAGTAACGAAATGACCAGAAGGTGTGAAAATATAAATAGTAGACGAACATTTTAATATAAAGGTTATGATGCCAGTCTGCCATATTTAAAGGTGCACTTGCCTTATGTAGTGATCAACCATTTTAATTATCTATTCTCATCCATGTCTGTTGCACCGATAACGCAGAGAAATAGATACCCTGTATGAGTTAACCACAACATTTATTACTTGGACGACTTGTATCTTGAATTACCTATCGACATAGATAAACACCAATCCTTTAATTCTCCCACCCCTACCTTTTAATCTAGGTCCTTCAAAGAGAAAGCTGCAGCTTCAATCATGCCGAAGATCTACTACACCAATTGTGATAAGGGAACACCATATTTTGTCATGGAGTTTTTTGATCCAGAAATTATGGAAAATATTGATACACTTGGCCCAAAGTTATGGACTAAGGAGAAAAGGTTTAACGTAAGTAAAACCTGTAATATATATATATATATATATATATATATATATATATATATATATATATATATATATATATATATATATATATATATATATATATATATATATATACATATATATATATATATATATATATATATATATATATATATATATATATATATATATATATATATATATATATATGTATATATGTATATGTATATATATATATATATATATATATATATATATATATATATTTGTTGTTTTAGTGTCAGTGCCATTTCGATTCTTCTAAAGTGTTCATGACACTATCAGAGCTAAAACAGTACAAAATAAACTAGACACCACTCCGGTGCTATTCCAGTATTTTTCATTTTTTGTTTTGTTTTGGCTTTTTCATTATTTTTTTTTTTTTTCATTTACTCATATAGGTTTTGCGAGACATCAGCAACCTCCACGCCACCTATCTTGGTAGAACAGACAGACTTGATGGTACAAAAATAAAACCCCTTTTGTGTGATTTATCGGCAGTCTTTGCAGGAGGAAAGAAGATCTGGAAAGCTGGTCTGACCGTCGCTAGCCAGCAACATCCTGATGTTGTCACACCTTCTCGGGCGAAATTGCTTCACTCCATCCTTGATAACTTGGAGAGTGAGGTCAGTCCATATCTTAGCCAGTTTCCCCAGACGGTAGTGCATGGTGACTTACACGCAGGTAAGCAAAATATAGATTTGGTCTTTACCGTCATGCAATTGAGATATGTGTGGAAATACAAACAGTTGATAAATAAGATTGCGTAGAAGGTCAAATCAAGGTTAATTCCAAATATGTTGTTTTTCTGACATGAATGTGATACCCTTGTGGTTACTCGGCTCCACCTCATTAAACCTCGGGTATATCACATACACCACATTTTTTCTTGACGTTTATCTATCACGTCTATATACTTGCAGGAAATTTCTGTCTACGAAAGAACCCCTCGAATGGCGAGAGTCACTTGTGTGCGTACGATTGGGAATTCTGTTCTCACCACGTCCCTCAGAGAGACATGGCCTTTATTCTATTATCCACGTTACCGGTCATGAAGTCTGCATCAGAGCACCAGGCACTTTGGCAAGAGTATATAGATTTCTTTCGAAATGAACTCATCGCAGCCTTAGAAAGAGCAGGAAATGTCAACAACCCTCAAGTTGAAAGGTATCTCCAAAAGGAAACTTTTCAAAAGATTGCCGATTATGCGATAATGGAATCTGTGACAGATATGGTTTGTTTCACAGGAAGTTTACCTCCTGCCTTCGCTTTGGCTAGTTGGAATGAAGTTGCTGGGAATATATTGCTTTATATTGAGGCTGTTAAGGATCAATATGAGTTTCTTCAAAAGTAAGCGCTTTTGAAACATTTTTCAACATAAAAGTTGAATTAGACCTATTCAAATTAAAACTCAGCATGGGGCTAGTGATTCCCGATGACTTTAATAAACCAATGGTTTTCTTTGGGCCTATTTAACCATCAGGTACTTTTCCATTTCTTCTAATCATTCTTTTACCTATTTTTCTATCATTTCATAGATACAAGTACACGCAATTGTACGTTTGATGATCTAAATAACTAGTTATTATAGATCACTTTTAAACAAATGTGTGATTAATGGACAACTATGAAATTGTCTCTCGCCATTTCTTTGGGAACGTGCTGGTCAAGTCTTGGAGTATCTGTGGTTTACGTGATAATTCTCAGATTGGTTTGATAGCGCCAAGGGAGATGATTTCACTCATAACTTGTACTGCAATAATTATACTTACACATAACGCGTTTTCTAATCCTAAAGTTTCACTTATGTTATCAAGAATATCAAAGACATATCCTAATTCTTTACCAAACGTTTTTATATTTCATCTCACCAGTATTTTCTTTACTCATCATTTTTTTTTATTGAAATCAATATTAAGGTTTGTTGTTTTCTGTGATGATATACATACACACAATGATAGCTACTCATAGGTGTTAAAGCTAAAACTGTTTGTCAAAGATATACGTGTCCTTTGAGTTTAATACAACATAGCAATTGAACTTATGATCTTCAGTAATACTGGATTTTAAGTATCAGACCATTTTCAGCAACTTTCATGTGTAGACAGCTATCATATCAATATCTAAATTAAGGCTGTGATGCGTGTGACACACTCAAAATAATCATTCTCCTAGTTTAGCACTCTTATCCCCTTTCTAACAATGGTTACCCAATCCCTGAGGTAATGGTGTTTTAACTATTAATTTAACATAGCTGCTTGGGCTGACCTGAATAGGACCACAGTTGCATATTTGCAATGTTTTACATCAAACAGCATGTTCATGATCGATAAAGAGTACATTTGATCTGTAAATACAATGCACGTCTGCTCGACATACTAGGCTAGGGCAACTGGATGAAAAGAATTTGGAGTTCCTGCAAGATAGTGCCTTACAGCACACGACTTTAGTTGAAATTTTACCTAATAAAGTAGGTCAACAACAGATATGGGTGCATTGCTCTCTCCTGAAAGTTAGCCATAGTCAATATATTAAAATCAACGACTGTTAAGCATAATTCATATGTTGAAATCGATATGATAGTAAACAAATAAGTTGGAAACAACCATTGCATTCTATTACTAATGGTGATAAAACTGACTACGTGTATTTCTATCTTTAGATCATGCTCGCAGGTTGTATTTACTATGGTTGCAATGGAATAGACAACCCATCGTCTATGATTTAGTCAGATGGTGCTTTTCTCTCTTCTGGTCTCAATCTTTGGCTAAATAATAAGTTGTTAGTTTCTGTGGTTGTCAATAGATAGCGCCAAGGGTCAGTGAGAACTAGTCACAGATATCTGACCTAGTTAATCTCACCATACCTAATCATTGGTGGGTTACATCATTTTGCTGCTCCCATTAGTATATATATATATATATATATATATATATATATATATATATATTCATTTTAAGTGGAAGCATCACTAGACCCAGTTGTCATAGGGCAGATGCAAAGTAGCACGTCCCTCAGCAGTGTACCAAGGGAGTGGTTGGAAAGCAGTGAGAATGGAGAATGGTATCTGATATCAAAGAACACACAATATTTTCCCCTTTTTTAGGTAACACTACTGTAGTGCATGGATAGAAGTGACAATAATGACTTGATTACCCCTTTTGTGCCACGAAACAGGACGTTTGAGGTCATATAAAGCCCAATTGTATGTGTATATGTAAATAAAGTATTTACTGATATATGAGTTCCTGTGGTGAAATATATGAACAAACACAGTGTGTTCATGCCTATGGAGGTTTGAAGTGGGTTTGGTAAATGGTTCTGGTTTGTCTACTAAATCTATATTGTGTAATATGGAATTATAGCCCAGTTATAGTTTAAATTGCAGTTCATTTTCCAAAGGCCTGATCATGTTATCACATTAAAGAGTACTCTAACATTTAAGATGCTCACTCATGAATATACCCGAATGAACTTATTGCAATTAGAAATGAAAAGACCATTTTTCTTGCCATCAAGCTTACAGCAAATGATATGCCATAATTGTGTGTGCGAATGAGAATGTGCTTAGATCAATTATTCCTTGACTATTTAGACGTGTAAGTAATGAATATCTTAATATCATAGTTATAGGAAAGTGTCCTTTCATTTAGAAGTTTATTGCAGTTAACAGATGTCTGTTTGTGGAATAGGATAATCCTATTCAAGTTATAGGTTCAAACATGGGTACAAACCAATGGAATTTCACCATAGTAGAGAATATGTCCTGAATACTTTTAAATGCGGTTTTTCAGGGAGTCTCTACCCATGTTATATTAATAAATTGTAATAGTCTAGTTGCTAATGAGGAATGCATGTCATTTTAAATAACTGTAAAATAACAACAGGGTCACCCCTTGCCATCTTTGTTAATATACACGAAGACGGATTACGGGTCAGCAAGTCTGCCTTTCTTGACAACATGTTTAAATATATTTTACTGATGGCTCTTGAAAGTACATTTGTGAGAAAATGCTTTTTCTCTATGATGGTACTCGGAATGAGTGCATGCCTTTGTTTTGTGATCAGATATACTACTTATTGAAAAATTACATGGTTAAACATTTCCTTCAAGTTATTTCAGGGTCAGGTCAGAAGACATGAATTCCATGTAATACTAAGATTTCATGCAAATGATCCCTTCTATTGTTCAAAGGATGCTAAGAAAATACACTTACCAGATTAATTTGTTGGTACAGTTGGGGTTTGAGGGGTTCAATGAAACTCTCTACAATTGAAAATTATAATGGTTGCTATGAAGTGTCTCTTTTCTTACCTTTTGACTGCAATCGATGAGGAAGATATCTCTCACACTTTTAAAACAAACCCCTTATGTGATAGAACTTCAATCGAAGAATTTCTGGAACCGCTCCTGTATGGCTGTGATAGGATGATTTTAAAAAGGGCTTGAATAGAGCACTGGGTCTTTGAGCTTTAAGTGAGAAATGTATGTGTAGGTATATTTTGTAATGAACAAAAAATGAAAAATGCGCCTAGAACATGTTTTGCACTTTTCTGTGTGGAATGAAAATTGCACCCGCGCTTAACTGGCATAATGTGAAAGTACTTTGTATCCCGTATGTCTCAATTCCTGATAAAATAAAAAACTTGTGTGATCCATTTTTATTGACAACAAACAACAAAATCACACAAACTTATCAAAAATACTTTTAAGGGTAATGAAAGTTCTTATCCAACCGCATGAAAAAGATGGAACGAATTATTAAACATTCCTAATGATGATAAATACACGAATATTTGTTTCAAATTCCCGCATCTGTAGATACAATTTTTGATCATTAATGTTCCAGTACAAAGTATTACACAGAATCCTGGCAACAAACAGTCAATTATTAGAGTTCAAAAGTAAAAAATCCAAAAGTATGTAACTATTGCAGTCTAAAGACAGAAAGACGTATACACCATATACTATGCGAATGTAATATCTCACCTAGCATCTGGCAAGAAATTATAGAATAAATCACATATGTAACAGATGCTCAAATCATCTTCGCGACCCACTACTATTTACTATAGTAAATAGGATCTTAACAGAGGCAAGAACTTTTATTTCAAAATTAGAGAACAGGAAAATAAACACTTTCAAAACACTCTTGACTATATATTTTGAAATACCAATTCAGAATAGAGATTTTTGCAGAATCCTCCTCAAGACTGAAACAATTCAGATGTTTTTGGGCCCCGATCTGGAATGGGCTCAACATAGAGTTGAAACAGTTCCAAGTAAACTGTGCTCACAATGATCCATTGTAACGTTTAAACTGTATATATTGGTAACGTAAATGTGACTGTCTTTGTCTTGTCCATTGTTATGTATCTTGTCCATGTGAAGGAAATAAAAACAAGTGGCCCAGCAGTTGCTGAATGTACCAAAAGTTTACAAACCTTATGTGACCATTTCAATGCATACATAAATGGCTATCTAATGCCATTGTATTGTATTGTAGTGTACGTTTGTGGACTGTACGTTATGCACAAATTACACGAATACAAAAATGAAAAATCAAATTTGTGTATAACGTACAATCAAAATGATAACACATATGCATAGATTAGACTAAAACATAAAATACAAGTATTTTAGTATGTGCCGGATTACTTACTCTAATGAGTTTGTGTATCTCCATGTGTAAGCGTTGGGCACTTCAGTCACGAAAAAAGATGTCAATTCTTTAAGACTTTGACATGTCACTCCTTATACGCCTTATCACTTTTCACAACATATCATTAGAGTGTAAGATTGGAATAGATATATACATGCTTGGCCAGTTATAAAACACACTCTTATTTAGACAAGACAGCTTTTTAGACGGAGTGTGCCGCCACCTCCAAACGTATATGAAGATCAAGACAACTGAACATCAATCTCGATCTTTCATGCTTTATTCGCGGGTTTTTAGACACCTGTAAATGGACACAGGAGCTGATATCAATCTCATTCACCTCTACCTTTTGTATGACGACTTCATGAAACGGGTCATTTCTTTTGGACCAACTTTATTATAAAACCTTCAACTGCTCTTTATCCTGACATTATATTTGATGAAAACGTCATCAAAGGTCACTTAGTGAATTCATTCCTTTTCAAAGAGGCAGAAACATCCACTTTAAAAAGTCACCCTGTTAAAAATCAATATTTTACAATTGTCTAAAAGAAATTTTTGATCTCAACTCATCCAACAACACAGCATTAAATCATATTTTATTCATGTATTATCCATAGGTACTTCCTATCCATAGGTATTATAGCATCTAGATGATACTTTTATTGTGTATATAAATGGGTTAGAGGTTGGTATAAAAGAATCTGAAAGTACTATATCATAGGCAAAACCATCCTGTTTTTTCATTCATTGCAAAACTCCTTGCTCGATCTTGGAAAAAAACATGAAAATTATAAGTAAAACGAAAAGTATCAAAAATATTTGCAAGTAAAATAATTCCTGCAACACGTCCTACATGTGTGTATTATAAATATGCACCTAGGGCCAATCTCCTGCCCCTCCATCGATATAAATGAAAGATTATTTATCACTCTTTAGGATAGTATGTTTCCTAATACAGGTGTAAAAAGAAATTGTAGGAGGAGTTTACATGTTCATATTCGTAGATATCTTTATTTGGAGGTTTTACTGTAGTAATAGATTATATTTTCTTTAAATCACTGACACAATTTTTAGAATCTTTCCTTGCGGTTGATATAAAGAGATTTTCGAAAATATAAGGGGATGCTTTCATATACTTAAGTACATTTCAAATCGACAACCACACCGATATCAACATTTTTTTTGTATGCTATTTTGAAATGACCCGGATCCATATGAAAGTCCAGGTTGTTATCTCTTTTCCATAAGCAAGAATGGGGTCAGTAGGCTACCAGCCGTTTTGTGACTTAATCTACTACTGCGCATAACTGGTATGCATCATTCATGTACGACTTGCTGAACACACAGGCAACAAAATCTCAACGGACAGGTAAGTTACCTCGTCAAAGAACTACCGCATATAGAGAGTGGTTGATAAATTAAAGCTTCTATTGACGTTACAACTGAGAGATTGTTCGATGGCCATTCTGGCCAATACATACAGGTCGCTCAACCATGTCGCTAAGTATGAATGTTTTGTAAGTGACATTAAGTACCTGCTGGAATATAAACATACACAGGTGCTTGACCTAAATGCTATCCCATTGCATAGAACTCAAAATTGTCCCCGTAGCAGTGTAAAGTGCTTCCCTGTGGCACTTTACTTATAAACATATAAGGGTACGACACAACATATATATATATATATATATACATGTATATATATATATATATATTATATATATATATATATATATATATATATATATATATATATACCTACATACATACATACCTACATACATACATACAAACATACATACATACATACATACATACATACATACATACATACATATATATATATATATATATATATATATATATTATATATATATATATATATATATTATATATATATATATATATAGATATAGATATAGATATACATACATATAGATTCAGACAAAACAAAAGAGCCTTAGTAGCATGTTAACCTTAAATCACAGGCTTTAGTAAATCCAGATGACGCTGGTTTAAGCTACAGTTTGTGAAGTTCTGCCTTTATCCTTGATTCTTTAGATTA
>OZ012691.1:4127772-4269772 GCA_963942565.1 Maea johnstoni | reverse complement strand
AGAACAAATTAACCAGACAACAATCAGGCTAATTCTTCATATAAAACTCTCTGGCACTTTGTGATTCATTAGGAACATTATAGAAATCCGTCATTTCATCACAAGTGAATCGAGAATTGTATGAAACATTTTTTTCATTTTTTTAAGAAATATGGATTATCTCAGTTCGTTTATAGGCATATTACTTATATAAGTATTACAATACTACTATATCTCTCAATTAAATCCTAGAGATGAAAAAAAATATCTTACTGTCTTCCTGAGATATCGATAACGGGCAGAACGCGAACCATGGCTAACCCTATAACCAGCTCATCCGTACATCCGGATAACTGGGTATCTGACAGCTGTGCTTCTATGGACGATACTGCAAAGACAAAACACATAACATTGGTTGATATCTGATATGTCAGTGGAATGAAAGGACAGTAATTATAGCATCAAATGTAACGCAATACAGCACCTGATACCTTTTTGAATATGTGTATAAGTAACACTTACAATTGATCAAATAACATGCATTACACATTTGGCTTAAGTAGAAATAAAAAGATCCGTATGATGCACAGACATATATGCATATTTATATACTAGTATATATATATATATATATATATATATATATATATATATATATATATATATATATATATATATATATATATATATATATATATATGTATATATATATATATATATATATATATATATATATATATGTATATATATATATATATATATATATATATATATGTATATATATATATATGTATATATATATATATATATATATATGTATATATATATATATATATATATATATATATATATATATATATATATATATATATTATATATATATATATATATATATATATATATATATATATATATATATATATATATATATATATATATATATATATATATAAACGTACAAGGGTGCATATGTACCAACAAGGGTATGTACAGGATAACACCACTAAATGTGACGTAATAGCGATTTGTTCAATTGAACTTAATTGTTGACCCACATATAATGGTCTCCTGAGTCTAGGCACGGTGTCCCTAACCTTCGCTACTTGCTCCAGAGACACTGTTTCTCTTGGCTTTCGCATGTTATTGTTTTGGTCTACCACATGGTGTGGTTGGAATGCTCATAATGAACGGAATAAACTAAGGACAGCATGTGGTCCATATAAGGAAACAGCATGCGTTCATTACATTTGCAGAATTTGACTTATCAAAACACATTATTTTCCTATGAACCCTTCTAGGAGAGCCCTGCCTCACTTGTTAAAATTGTCTTGGAGAGCCCTGTCTATATTCTCCATAAATCAGACAATGTTTTGCTCCTAGCCACACACACATATACATACATAGATACAAACATACATACATACATCCCAGTGAGCACGGTAATATTCATGGAACATTCCAGGAATGTACAGGGGAACATTCATAAATGATCCCCTCATAGTTCAGAATGAAAATTGTATGAATGTTCAGGCGAGAATGTTCATAGAATGTTCAGAGCTGAATGCTAAATGAATCATTTGGATTATGAATGTTGTCTGAACATTGGAAGTTGTCTGAGGAGTGGAAGCACTCGGTAACAGTTCAGTTTCTATGTTATAGGAAATATCTCAATTTAATGTTTACATAATGTCAAATCTGAACATTCCATGAATGTTCATATCTGAAGGTTGCAGGAATGTTCATCATTGATGCATGGCATTCCAATCAAAATAGAACATTCATATGACATCAAATACGAACATTCCAGGAAACATTCCTGAGCATTGCGGAAATGTTCATAATTGGTCCAGAGTATTCAGGTAATTCAGGTAATATTTGTGCCCACTGGGATATATCACTTGAAATTCGATAACTTCGGATCATGGGGCTAAATGAGCGACAAAATGAGAAAATTAAGCTTTCCACGTCCATTGAAATACAGAATAGAAATTAATCATGTGAATGATATGATGGTAACGAAGACATCGACGTTGGGATCCTGTTTGTTGTCCCTTTTATGCCATTTCATATAAATATGTAAGACTAATAGAGACAGTTATGGGAGTTTTTAGAATATTGCTATTCCAAAGACAGATTGCACGATCTTTTGAAATAGTTCTTGGGCAAATGGACCATGATGCCAATATTTTCATGGGAAAAAATATTGACAGGCAAATTGAAATGTTGCCTTATCCTTTTTCTATAAGTGTTGCCTAAATGACAACTACCAAGTGGTAAGATGAGGAAAGCGGGAACAGGAAGTCACTAGCAAGATTCTAAGTTATCTCAAGCGGAAATTCAACCGGAAATGCGATAAGAAAAATAAGGCATTGGCTAACAATAGGACCGTGAGAAAATCGCAGCAATCAGAAATTCGCAGAACTAGCGTCGGAGTTTAAGTGCTTAAGTTAATGAAGCCAGAGAGAAGAGAAACAAAGTCAACATTCCGTGTCCACTCATCCGTGGTCAATCAATAGGCCGAGAAACTGATCGATACTTTTATTTCCTCGCATTGTTCGTGAATCATTGTCTTGAGGGGATAGCTCGTAAACAAACCTGATTAACCCTTATGCTGCTGATGGCTAATTTGGCCACTACAAAATGATGCAAAACCCTGAGAAATGACTGACACATTGGCATGTGGGTACTCATCTGAGAGTACTCAGTGAGAGCTTCCCAATGAATACCACTATGACAGGGTTCATGTGGTCATCAGAAATGTTGCATCCTTGCGCTTTGGACGAAAGTGGCCTAAGCATTGGAAGGGTTAAGAAGAATGCGTAACCATTTCTATGCATCGTGCGCCAGTACATTGGTAGTAGACACATTTTCATCTGGACCTTTCACGGTCTTACACATTCCATATGCCTTAAAAGATAAGCATATTATGAAGGTTCATCCCCCATGGCTGTGCGGTCTAATGCATAGCTCTAGAATCATAACCTGCCCCTCAGCTGAGGTACTGTAGACCTGTGAGGAAGGTCCGCCTCCGTATTCTAGCGGTCCAACGCAACACTCAACGACCTCTCTCTCTCTCTCTCTCTCTCTCTCTCTCTCTCTCTCTCTCTCTCTTAACGCTCCCAAAGATCAATAAGTATACATGTAGGATCGCTCGAGGCATGCAAGAAAGTTGCCAATGCCGATGAAAGTTAATTGGTGCTATTCTCTGTATTCTCAAGTTTCAGTTTCAAATGGTTGAATACTACATAATTTCTATGATGAATTCTCTATTGGTTCGTGAACACAGACAGCTGATATTCATACCTAGAACTTGCCACATTGTAAACGTTTGATATCAATGCACTGCTTTGATATACAGGTACTCGCACAAGTGTACGTAGGACAGTTATAGTTCATAAAGAGTAAAAAACTTTCAAATGATTGTACAAACCATTTTACCATAACCAAAACATACCTCATTTGACCTCTTAAGCCTTTCAATGCTGAGGCTACTTTCGTCCAAAGCACAAGGACGCAAAGATTTTGAAAATCATCTTAACCCTGTCATTTTGGTATTCATAGGATAGCTCAGTGGGTACTATCAGATGAGTACCCATTTGCTAAGGTTTCTATCATTTTTCAGGTTTTTTGCATCATTTTGAATTGGCCAAATTAGCCACCAGCAGCATAAGGGTTAATCTTGTTAATATTTTCATCCCCCTCCAGTGTATTACTTAAACCAAATTGCAGGTTCGTGTAGTTGTACATCCATACTTGTAAATGCACTTGGTGGATTTCTCAAATGAAAATATTCTTTATGTAAAGTCTACAACCGTTTTTCCTTACGCACTCTGCGTTTATTTACAGAAATAATGTTTTGCGCCGTTGATATTCAGAAGAAATAGAAGATCAATTTTAGAAGAAAAAAACATCTGAGTTTAAGGCCTAGGAAAATGTTTTATGTGGAATACTACATGCTCCCGTTGCCATGGTGAGGCTTATTACCCGTGATGCATAAAACTCGAGACCATGCTTTTTTCAGATTTTTAACGGGCGTCGGCTATAATGAATGTAATTTGTTATTGAAGATATGAAACTGTTATTGCTTCTCATATACCATTTTAACCCATACACCATTTTAACCCATAAATGAATGTTCTTAGTGGCATAAAGCAGTCTGACAATTTCAAAGAAATTGTTTAGCCAAAAACATGTTTGGGGAAATATTTGAAGGAGAAATTTGCGTCAGATCATAACTAACAACTCGCCTCAAAATGTCTTGTTAAAAAAGTCTTAAATATAAACGACAATATCTGGAGGAACTCCCAAGCATTAATAGGTATACAAAAATGCATGTGATACCAGAAAAAAACATTATACAGAAGCCGAATAAAGTGAGTGTTTCGCGTGAGTTTTAGACGTCATCAAGTCTTGTTTTTCAGTATGGTCGAAATGAAGCCACCTGATTATGCCTGCCTTAGCTTTATATAATCCATATCTGTGTGATGGCAGATACTCGAGATCACAAGCATCTTCAGCTACAGGAACCCTTAAAGACTTGGTCAGCTTTTCTTAGCTTGCGTGACTAGAGATACTAGTAAGTAATATAATATTCAAATTTTCCTCGCTGTGAGGTAATAGATCACACGTCAGCTTACAAATTGCCTTCATTAGGGACCTTTTCGTTCGTATCCTGAGAGTTGCTGATCATAATTGATGTCTGGGGCTTGCTGACAATGTATAAAAAATAAACTAATTAGATGGTAGCATGGAGTTTTTTTGTCACAGGTGATCGAGGATCATCATTCAAAGACCAGGAGATGTTGGAATCACTATTTGGAGTGGCAATAGTCTTTTAACCCTTCCAAGGCTGCGGCTACTTTGGTCCAAAGCACAAGGATCCAAAGATTTTCGGAAACCATCATAACCCTGCCATGTTGGTATTCATTGGATCTCTCTGTCTCTAAATCTCTATCTGTATATTTGTTTGCGTCTGTCGAACTATATATCAATCAGTCAATCTATCTCTTGGTCTACATATTTATCTACTGAGTATCTATCTAGCTATATATATTTTTTATCTATCTGTATATCTATCCATCAATAAATCTATATATGCATATCTCTATCTCTCTATACTTTCGTATTCGTCATTTTTCGTATACTAGTATTCATTTTCTTTAGTACAGTGCTTCATTCTGGTATTGATCTCTGTATTCATTAGCTTTTAGATTGATACTTATTTGGCCATATAAAGCCTGTGTAATTATTAATATCCTGAGTGGTCTGGTGTATGCGAGTACATATTTGCTTGCTCAAGAGATCTTTCGCTACATGATTAAATTTATAATATATGTAGATTTGTAATAGCGTGTATGAAACCGTAAATTGGTTACTTCTGTATATTATATATTTCAATAACCATTGGTCAACTCTGCCGTAGGCTCACGATGCACTTCCCCGTGTGTTATTGAATGTTATCGGAAATAGAAGAAGCCGCCTCCTGGCATACACGACTATTGGACTATTCATTCGGAATACCTAATAGAAGGTAACAGCAGAAACACGTGGCTTTTCTCATGGATGTGGGCAGGGATTGCCCCCCAAGATACATCAGAAGGAAGTAAAGGAGGAATACCGGCAATACATCACAGAGGTTATAACTTATAAGTATGTATGAAACTGTGTGCAACGAAGGTGTGTCGTGTATGGCAGTGATTTGAAGCGTTGAACATTTGGGAACATGAAGAAGTACAATGTTAAATTAATGGTATATATATATGTTTTTGCGATGGCGGACATAGGTCAATCATATTGTAGAGAGTCATTTACAATTTATTTGAAACCAAGGGATACCACTGGGAAACATAATCTATCACAAGAAAATTTACTTGGCCACTGACATACCACAAGGAAATACATCCACAGCCATTAACGTACCAGTAGAAAATGTATATACATGGTCATTAACATACTACTAGGAAATAAGTGCACAGTCATTAACGTACCACTAAACAGTACATTTACAGTCATTAACGTACCACTAGGATATCTATATATAGAGTTGTTAACGTACCACTAGGAAATTTATACATGGTCATAAATGTACTACTACGAAATACATGCTCAGTCATTAACGCACCACTAAAATATACATAGTCACTAACCTTCTAGGAAATATGTACATGGCCATTAATGAAAACTTAGGGTCATATCGTACTACTAGGAAATGAATAGGACCATAATTCACATAAGTAAATTTGGGGATAAAGCAATATTTACAAATGTAATCGACTGAAGTTGGTGATCCTTCTTAAGGTTTAACCATTCCTTTTCAAGTTTCTTCAAATATAACTTTAATTGGCTAGTATTTAAAGGAGAAGTCAGGCCACATGTGCACAATATACGGAGTACATGTATTCTCAAGCCTCTTCGCAACACTGTTACGACGGGACCAATTCTATTCCCATGGATATATGTGCCACTTCTGTAATAAATCTGACACAACTAGCCCGTAAATTGAAACTTTTCCTACTGGGTTTCACAGCATGAGCCTTGTTTGTGGACGGAAAACGACCCTACAGAGTTATTGGAGCTTGTTATAGGACTCGTTTGGGAAACCTGCATGCCCCATTCAGACTATAGGAATGACGAATGCTTCCATATGCTATGCCATTAATACATACTTCTCATAACGGGAAACCAACAGTGCTAGAACTCTAGGAGAAATGTGTCAGTTTAAACTATATTTACTACCGTGCTTAACATCTTAGGTTTGGAAATGAAAAAGCTGAAATGTTTTCATTTTGGGAAGGATTCCAGCTGAAATAATTTTAGTTTATTTGCATAACCTATCTGGAAATCTTCCTACAAGACTTGATTTTGAAGAAAAAGAAGATATTTTTTTTATTTCAGCCATTGATTTCCGTTTGACCTATTCAATCTCACACCGGTAGCCAACAATACAATGGTCAAAATGCCGTGTGGTGTTCATGCCGCCCATTGGGCTATATGAAGGCCACCGTCTAACCCTAAGTCACTGGCAACTTTCTAACATGCCGTTACGAGTTACGTTGACTCTTATACGAAGAGCTTGGTGCTGATATACTAAACCTAAGTGTAGCCAGAAAGAAACTTGTGGAGTGACCATTACACTAATAGAATGCTACATCTCGTTGCACTCTACAACCTCCGGTTCTCAAATAAGGATGGTTGGTTAGCAGCCTAATCAAACATAATAACCATCGCACCAAAAACACAATAAAAAACGCACAATGGTTGGTACGTCATCGCATATTGATTTTTTGGAACTTGCGTTCATTCGGGTTCTGTGAGTTGCTGTATGCATGTTACACATTGAGACAGTTTTTCCTTAATTACTAAGATTTTCGCATCCTTTTTCTTTGTTTTGGGTTAACATGTAACTTATTCCCTAGTATCTGTACTTTCCCCAAGTGTTGAGTTTTAACATTTCACAACTCAACAGAGATATGAGAGAGAGAGATAAGATTGTAGTCAACCTGAAAGACCTAGAAGGAAACAAAAAAAACATTTTTACTTAAGTTTGTGAAACCTTTTTTATAAAACCTACAATGTGTTGTTAGTCCCACGTTCAGAAAGGTAACTTGATTCATTTAACGCCAACTCCGTCGCCTCCGGGTCATATCGACTATACTAAATAAATACGTTTAAAGGACAATTACACCATGAATACAACATAGGCCCAAATAGTTTCTCAGACTATTCTCTACTTAAACCCAAGTTCCCACCACTGCAGCTACCCTTAGATGAATTAGCAGCTACCTTCAAATGACAAGCTTCTTCAGATATGCTATTGATAGCCTAAAATCGCCGCTGCCTACTTGAAATTTTTCGTCTGCTCTAATGCATATGAAAAGTAAAATCTCGGCTAAATCATAATCTCCCACATTCTTTAAATTAGGGATGTTGATTGGATTACTGATTGGCATTTACCCTTCCAATGTTTCCTGTAGTGTGCTTTGCTACGGAAATATCAACAGGATAGTGAGACCTTCTTGGAGGCAAACGTCATAAATGGTTAACCACACGCTGTAGTTGGCAAAGCCATCATGTTAAAACGGTCGGATCTAACCAGACAGCAGGACTATTTTTCCCTGTAGTGATATGCCTCTGGTGTGCTATATACATTAGGCCAACAAACTGTTCCTCAATTATAGCTGAAAAGTGAGAAACCACAAGGAAATCACCCGTCTGTTTTGAAACATCTAGATCATAAACACATGGAGCACCGAGAAACACAGGGGCACCCTCGATGCTCGAGTGGACTAAGGTATATTCCGCACCGACTGTTCGGTATCTCATCACTTTCAATGATCCAAGTTAGAATCCAGAAAGAACAGAAGCCTCATTTAGCGCAGGTCAAAAACGAAGTCAAAAAGTTTTATTTTGAAGATAAATATAGACAATATATACAAGGAAAAGGTCGATTGTTTGACAAACAGTATAACTTATTAAACAACTTCTATGCAACATAGTATTTATTAATAATATATCAACAATGTTATTGTAACATATATTATTATATTCTCCTCACTATTTGTACTGTACCGTATTTTTGACATGTGGATGGAAGAAAATAAAAAGGAGTAAAAAAAAAAGTTAGAATCCAGCTTGAGGCACGTGAGAAAGTCACCATCGACTTGGGTTAGTCGGTATGTCATTGTCATTAAGCTTCTAAAGAATTAAAGTAAAAGTAAAAACATAGACATTTTGATATAACTCTATATAAACTTCACATTTGTGGCTTCAGGCAGCTTAGAGAAGAGAGGCCCGAAAACTGAAGATATGTCATAAACCAAACCTTTCAATGCCTGTGATCGGTCGAAGGCAGCTAACTTTGGTACAAATGCGCATGGGAGTTTCAACACATCAACTGTTTGTTCAATTGTACTTAATAACAGTACCCTCCTAAAAGGGGTTTGTATGAATCATAATGTTCCCTATTCGCTACTACGTAGTAACACAATTGTGTTCTGAACAACAAACTTTCGATTAAGATACATCAACATTGTCCTTATTGACAATCCTCTATATTTTGACATTTTCATACCATGAAACCTCCAATTAAAACATTGCACGTGCATGTTCTGTTTTCTTTTACTATGGAAACGTTTCCGCTTGGTTTAGGTTTCGTGGGTATGCGTTCCCAAAACATAGGTAAAGTCAAACTCAAACGTAATAAAGCCAATCCCACAAAGCTCTCTTTGCTAGGTCAAACTTAACCCTTTGGCTGGTGGTGGTTAATTTTGCCAATACAAAATGATGCAAAAACTACAAAAGTGACTGACACCCTGGCACATGGGTACTCATCTGAGAGTATTCAGCGAGAGCTATCCAATCAAATACCAACATGACAGGGTTTAGATGGTTTTCCAAAATCTTTGTGTCCTTGTGCTTTGGACGAAAGTTAAGCCTCAGCTTTGAAAGAGTTAAGCACCCCATGACTACTTTCTGACTATTTCTGTAAAGCCATGTGATAAGCTTACTATGGAGTTCCTATTTGGATATCTCCATATCCATCGTTCCATCAGATACCCCGCGGGTGACTGATTAAAATACTCCTCGTCTGCAGATAGCTATGGAGGCAGAATATCTGCTTGCTATTCCCCTCTCTCGCCAGGGTAGCATCACAAAAACTCGCGCGAGCCTCGAAAATTAGCAGCTGTCTCGTGCAGATGACGAGAGTTCTGGCATGGGGCGTGCGAGAACTAGAGCTTTGGAAATATAGAGAAGTGCATGTGCATAGTATTGTGGGTTATTCCTTTCAAAACCTCTAGCGACCAAAACTAATTGACTATTTTAGTCATATCTTTCTTACCAAAATCGTTCCATGAAAACATTTGAAGGAGAAATGTTGATCACTACTTATGCAACAAATACATTATCATACATTTAATAATCTGGTGTTTTTTTTACTGAATTGTGTACTAATATTATTATAAAGCATACATAGTCCTATGAAATACGGGCCATCTCATAGTGTTTCGTTTTGAGTTGTGTTGTGCTTTTTCATTCGTGTGTGTTTATGTTCCATTTCCTTAAATTGAAAACAGTATATTATATGTATTTGCACATTAATTGTACAGTTAATAAACATACGATGCTACACTATATAAAATTTCAATTCGTTCCCGAGTTATTTTCGAAAGTATTATAGATCCAGACTAACAAAAGAAATGGACCGCTGAGTTAGAGTTGCCCGGTGGGTTAGGTACTGATTCGATTCCCGGCCAGTGCATTAAAGTGTGTCCCTGATCAAAAGAGTTTACCTGATACTGCCTCAGTACACCGCCCTCTGATACTGATCTATACGAGTTATCTGATTAATTTAAATTCAACCTATAAACACTAAAATGGTCATGTTCCCAGGAAGTTCGCAACACCCACGGAATAAACATGCCTGCTCATAAATTGCTGCTAGACACGGTCTTGTGACAAGACTTAATATTATACAGACATAGCACTTTGGTGTGTGCAATATCCATTTTCATTGCACTCTGGAATATGATATTGCACGAGGCGGTTGGTTTCTTAGCTTTAGCAAGTCATTTTCAGCCCTTGCGTAGATTCAGCCATCGTTTTTAATGGGAGATCTATGTTAAAGGGTTAAAATTAAGATGAACGATATATCGGCGCGCCGAAACTACTCCTGAGCACCACCATACAAGAGCCATAGAGACCCTGTGGCGACACTGGTGAAGGGGATGCATATTTTGCGCAGTTTAGACTTTGCGGGTGCGAACGTAAAATAACATGCTCCGTTTTAGTGGGCACAGTTATACTACAACACAAAAATTGTGCAAATGTGGGAAAATTCATACACAATACATGTGCTGCAGTATACAAAATTAAACTACGCATTATTTTGCTTTTGATAATCAGGCTGGCATGTTGCAAAATCAGGGTTACAATACATTTTTAACTTTAAATGAAATGTATCTGCATCCGCTCGTGAGCTGTAAGAAAAGCCTTTATAAAGCACTGAATGAAGTCCAAAGCAAACGTTTATTCTACACCTCTTCGGTATCTTCCCCTACCTTGCTTATCATAGCACCATTCAGCTAATGTAACTCACAATGCCTCAAACACTTTCTCATTTAATGCTATAGGTAACCATTAGCCATGACAAGTCCTTCCACTTTTTTCTATACATTATCCATGCGCACACCATAAACTGGAATACGTGCATAATTGACGTGAAATACTGAAGCACGTGTCAAAACACACACTTTCATGAAGTGGAGAATTTTCTGTCACTATGAAGTATTTGCGTTAAAAAGAACCCCTCCCTTGTTCCATATACGGTAAGAATACCCTTTGATCCATTACTAATATATATATATATATATATATATATATATATATATATATATATATATATATATATATATATATATATATATATATATATATATATATATATATATATGTGTGTGTGTGTGTATATATGTATGCATGTATGTATATATATATATATATATATATATATATATATATATATATATATATATATATATATATATATATATATATATATATATATATATATTTATATATATATATATGTATATATATATATGTATATATATATATATATATATATGTATATATATATATATATATATATATATATATATATATATATATATATATATATATATATATATATATTTATATATATATATATATATATATATATATATGTATATATATATATGTATATATATATATGTATATATGTATATATATATATATATATATATATATATATATATATATATATATATATATATATATATATATATATATATATATATATATATATATATATATATATATATATGTATATTTATAAGTGTGTGTGTGTATATGTTCGTAAGCATGTGCACGGTTTTTCTTTCACCAGATATTTGTAGTCCTGATTGCAGGAGATGGCCGTCCAGATGCAGTCCACCTGTTAGTCTGCTGAGGGCGACTTTCTACACTAAGCTACTCCAGAGCAAAGGTCACTGCTTCATACCAAACCAGATACTGTAGATGTCGCAAGTCAACTCTATCTGCTTCAAAACTAACTTGAAGTTCGAGCCTTTAGATCAAATACTACGTTTATCTTCTTTCGCATGTGTTTTAATGTATCGTTAATCCTGTGTGGTATGTATATATATATATATATATATATATATATATATATATATATATATATATATATATATATATATATATATATATATATATATATATATATATATATATATGTATGTGTGTGTGTGTGTGTGTGTGTGTGTGTGTGTGTGTGTGTGTGGATGGCCCACTATCTAAGGCGTCTAGTTTGTTTTTTTCTTTTCTTGCATACAGGTTTATGCCAGTACTACCGTAGATGCATGGAAGCTGGAAGAAGATTGCAACCTACTCGTTGGTGCTATCCTTTCTGGATAACAATAGGCCATCCTAAACGTAAATTGACCATGAGCGGATCTGCAAATGAGCAAATTATGACTTCAGCAACTATTGGCTGCCTCATGTTTAGATAGGATGCTAGATATGCACTTTTTGAACTGTTAAGAAACAAATGCTGTAAGTGTGGGTTGGGGTTCGTTCTATGTTAGAAGTAGAATTGGACTTTGGAATTTCGATTATCGTCATTTTCTGCAATATTTGTGTCAACGTTGTGATAAACTTATTTCACGTGGTGGAAACCTGGTAAAAACCATCGCCTATCCCCAAGTCACTGCCAAATGCATGATATGCCGCGGCCGGGAGTCCAGCCCAGGCCATGGTAAGAGACAGCTAGCAGTCAGTGGCAATGTGTTAGATCACATGTACATCTGGGCAGGCCCTGGGAATTAGATCACGCTCATTGCAAAAGAAAAATTACAACAACAAGAATATTAGCATTTTGTTTTGTAAGAAGGGTTTGGTCAAATTCCTTGAGCCCTCTCTGTTGCCGCAACTGCACATGCATTCAAGAAAAAAAACATGGCATTACACGAAGAAGTCTGGTATGTACAAATCGTATGCACCAATCTTATCCTAAACTGATTTATCTGCATCTTGAGGTACAAAAATGGAAATACTGCTAGAAAAATAGACACGCTGTGAAGGAAACTGCCTACCGAACATGTGGCCATTTTGTAAAACAAATATCAAAATCAGATTAGTTGCCTCAATATAACTCAATTTGAGCTGAGGAAAATATTTGAACGGCTTAGAGTGTTAAGATTCAAATAAGAGTCAAATAACGTGCTGCTACTCTGATTTCTGCATTTTAAGGTATGAACAGCTCCGGAAAAGGTGAATTAATATACAGTGAGATGTGTACGTGCCATCCTTTACAGCCGATTATTTACAAGGAAAAACAATAGATGTCTTGGTTCCTTTCTAATTGTTTTTCTTTTTGGCGCTTCATCTCACAAGTACCTATCTTCCACATGATCGCATTCTACCTCTTATTATGATTTCTTTTAACCGTCACTTACTTCGTTTTTTGTGTATTTTTTTATTTGCTATATTTGTATATCGTAAACCTTTGTGCCAATACGATACAGTCAATGTATGTATGTGTATGGATGTTTATTAACTGTAATTTCTCAATTACAAAATCATACTCGACATATAAATATACAGAACAAAATAATATAACTTGACAAAGAAATAGGGAAGAATTGAGGATAATAAACTACTAGTATCTGCATACGACATTTAAGCGTATCGGTAATTAACATGTAAAACATACACCACAGGTTGTAGCTATTCCTTCTTTCCGATATTTTGCCTACCCTCAACCAATATGCTATGATATGATATGATATGATGTACAGCACCAGTTGCCATCTCACACCTATCATTCATATGCCGCGTGCGTGCGACGTGCGGTTCAATAATTGATACACTAAGTCACACTTGTCATTTGAGCGCTGATCTCAGAATAGGCAATCAGTAGTTTTATGATGTTTACATCAGTCAGAAAGAAACCCTCGCCCCACAACTCCTTGGGCGTGCGGGGGCATAGTAATGTGATGTGTAGATAGAGTTCAGCTATTCAAAAGTACGAAGATTTTCAACAGTATAGAGCATTTTGTATGGCTCAAAGGCATGTGAGAGAGTTGCCAGTAGGCGGTGATTTTCGCCGGGTACTTCGGTCTCCTCCACCAGTTACAACTGGCTAATCATGACTTAGCCGCAAAATGGCTGAAAAAGTGTCGAAAAATCAAAATTCGATATTCCCAAATTGTATGACTCAAAGCATGATACCTGCTTCAGTTATACTATTAAATACGTATTAGGTGCTTGTCAAGAGTCATACTAGTAAGCGACACTTGCACCTTAGTAAGTGCCCACGCAGTTTGACAACTTTCTACTTCACTCGTCAAGGCGAGTGATATCTTGAAAGGATATTTGAAGAGCAGGAATTTTATTCTACATGAATTCCAATTTACATTTGACTATGTTTGGCAATGTTTCTTTGCTATTAAGCTATGTCCTCCATGTGTCCCAGAACGAGTACATGCTCCAGATGTCAATGAAGTCAGGTTTCCGCTTAGGTTGCGGGTAGGAGCGTATGTCCTTGAAGGCCTGTTTGATACTCATAACGCATTGAGAACAGTTTTTAACAAAGACAATAATGATGAAGATAATAGATTAATAATAATAATAATAATAATAATAATAATAATAATAATAATAATAATGATATAGTAATAATAATAATAAAAAAAATAATAATAAAATGATTTTAATAATAACAATGATACATGTAATAATAATAATAATAATAATAATAATAATAATAATAACAATAATAATAATAATGATGATAATGATAATAATGATGATGGTAAAGAGATTGCGGTTACAGTTGACCACATACCATACAGTAAATGAGGTCACGTACATATCCGTAGATACCAGTACTTAGTAAGGGGGAAAACAGATTTTCAATTTAAGCTGAGAGAGATCAAATTGCCAGGTTCTTAAACTTAGAAGAAAAAGATTTGACGATATGAAATGCGTTTTATGGTACGGTTTCCCCTTTCTCTGGAGTGAAGGCATAGTAGTATTTCTGACATAGAAAGAAGGGAGGGGGTAGTTATCATACAATGCATGTTCCTGTAAGCTTATATTCATTGCGAGGCCCCATACTCAGCGTTACAAGCTCGGCATGAATGCCACTAATAAACACTAAATCTGTCATCAGGTTTTAGATTGGAAAACCTGAATGCATTTAGTGGACTCCATATTGCGGATTACTGGGGAATTCCATCGAGGGAATATCGAGCATAGTACCACTGATACCAATAGGCCAGGTCAATACACAGCAGAGCAGGGCACTCTAGGTTACACACTGGCGAAGAGTCCTCGATCGAAACAATCTGAGAATAAGCCAAATGGCCAAACGTTGTTCTATTATATTTTTATGGTGAAAGCATGTTTTATTTGTGTTTGGTTTTGTGTTCGTAGCTTTTGTCACTCACAACGCTAATTTAGCTCATGAATATCACGACAAGCTGGAACTCTGACAAGAGAAACTCCCTTCTCTTGATACGAATAGTCTCAATGGCTCAGCTTCAGTTGCAAAGGCATCATTGACGATGCACTTCACAACGCCGCGCATATGCAAAGCGACCGAACCAATCAACAGGATACAATCGCGAGATGTCATCCTTGAGAGCCAGGCATCTTACCTCTACGTTAGGGCGAATGTAGAAACAGTTTTGTAAGAGATCAACTCGAATGTATGAAGATCATCAGTTTCTCAGACCACTCGGTTATGATGGGGGCATCTCCTTTTAATTCATCCTAGCAATCTGTAACGACCTGTCAATTGGACATGTGTAACTTTTGGATAGACTTACACAAATGTCTTGCGCCGTAACCTTTTTATAAAGATGTTAAAGTGACACCACGAACTATTAAGTAGCAATAACAACATTAATTTATTGAAAAACGAAAGTAGGGAAGTTGGTTCAATAGACTACTTTGTTAACATCGTTTTCCTTCCTTGATATTGGTAAATTTTTGAGCAGGATATGTTATTGAATCCCAATGGGTATTTCGTCGCACCTATTGGAATATCTGGTTCGTTGTAAATAGCTGTTATGTGTGTACTGTAGAAACCCAAATCCATGAACGGTCTGTGTTTGCAGTAAACCGCTTGTGGCCGTTTCTAATAGTGTCTGTGGTCTATGTTTGACGTCGCCCTAGGTAGTAAACACAGGAATCAACCACAAGACTCAAATCGCTAGAGGCAGACTGGTAAATTTGGTGGCAAACCAGTGAAACCACCCTACTCATGGGGTCATGATAAATGGCCTGATAAGTGCTGTTCTGTATAACTGGTATTTTTACAGGCATTTCATTTTCGCTATTTTCGCGCTCCCCTATAAAGCGCCAAGATAACATCCTTCGAATAAATATGCTAGTTTGTATCTCCTTTGTATGTCTGCTTAAATGCGCGAATTCTAAGAAGCACAAATACCCTCCCACACGGTTGTAAAGCGATTTTTTTAGAATTCACTCCAAATTAAAGCTGTATACAGTACCGTAATGCCTAACCCAGAATGACTATTTTACCATCTTTTCCGGGGTAAGGTCATGACTAAAGGCTCAGGTTTGAAAAGCAAATAAGGGTAGATACATCAGCATATCGAAGAGAATTAGATGTGAACAGTCACTTATCAACAAAAATTGTCATTAGCAAACAACGATAGAAAAGTACAATGAGAAGAAAGGAATTATCTTCACTTTCTCTGCCATTCCAAGGTGAATCGTATCTAGTAAAATCACTGTTTGATCCTTTGTTAACCCATTAATGCTCACAGAGGCCAAAAGCAGACTGACAATATTGATAAAATCTGGCAAGCAAAATCAAAGTTAGCAAAATATTTGAAGGAGAAATATCATTCCGAACACTATCAAAAACGCTTATTCAAAGTATTTGTAAATTTATTTTCAATTCTGTAGTTATCGTCAAAAGTATTTTAGATCCAGACGACAATTTCTGGAGAAACTCTTAAGGATTAATGGGTTTAAATGTCTCAAGCAGGACTTGAAACTGATGGCTGAGCTCCCGTGAAATACGATAGACCAATTGGCAATGGGGATAGGCCGATATGTTGATGTAGGAGATAGATATTGGGGGGGGGGGGGGGGGGAGTATGAATAATATCTCAACCTTGACCTCACAACTGGCACCAGCCTGTCTAATTCATTTTGTCATTTTCCATCAGTTATTCTTAACCCATACACGCCTTGAGCCTGCGAAACAACCGAAAACGTCTTTGTAACAGAGCAATATTTTGAAAAATAGTCAAAAAAAATCCCTTTTTATTTTCTTATAATATTGGTCATTTAGGAGGATTACGCTGATGGTCATTTACTGACAACATGGGCAGTACTCATACAACTGGGTTAACGTATTTCTGGTATCATTCAAAAAATATATTGTTAGCAACACGATTGCAAGGAAACTTGTACTGTAGAATCGGAACTTTTTTAAGTAGTTGCCATCTAAGCTCCAATTCATTCAAGTTATTTACAAAATATGAGAAAATGCAGGCGATAATTGTAAGGGTAAACTCCTACTAGGAGCAGCCATGAAATATAAGATAAACACTGTTTTGAAGAAACTGTGATTAATGTTTGCTTTCTCTTGTTCAGCGGGGTTTATATAGTTTTGATAATCCTTTTAACATCCGAGATATTATACCATCCTTTAACTAATCTCAATTATCGTAGCAATCGGGTGATTTTCTCCTTAACGGGTATTTAGCTGTTTTCATCCGAAACTTTCCTGTGAAGAAAACCCTGCAAGCAAATTGAAGTAAAAGCATTATTCTGAAATGATTTACGGAAATAACAGTTTGCGTACCTTCTTTTTCAGATAATATTTGATCCGGATCGCAAAACAAGGCTTTCCCACTTCCTCTGCAGTTGTGCCAGCCATTGCCAGGTACAGGGTATGTACACTTGGTCCAGATCTGCACCCCCGGGGAGGGGTAGCCCCTGTATAGATGCGCGTCCTTGGCTGTGCATAGAGAGATGTTAAAGGGCGGGAGGGAAACCTGCGCTGATCGAAGCTGCACCATACACAGAACTGTTGCAAAGTAAACATTCCATTCTAACAAGCCCGGCATCTTGCAAACTTATCCCTGATTCCAAGTGTTCAACTCGTTAGATCCTTATAGAATTTCCGTCAGCTTGACGCGACTTTAGGGTAAATCAAGCACACGCGCTCACAAGTTGCGACAGGCGTCCTTGGAGGTACCCAGTACGTTGGCAAGACAATCCCGGCCAGTTCTCTATGGCGACAGTATCATGGCGACGCGGGAGACATAACAAACGTCCCGCTGTCTAGCGACATATGTGAAACCGGCGGATCTGTGTTCGAAGGGAGTAAAAAGCTCGTTAAAAAGGCCGGAATCCTAGATGGCTGCGGCAATCGTTGTGCAATCTATCAACAAGATGCCTATGGCAGCTCGGCAAATTGTTTTCGCAAGAAAAGTGTTCTGGTAGCAAATATCTTCCGCGATGCATAAGTCACGTGACGCTGGTCTGGGCGCGAAGCATGTGGTTCGCTGTCAATCATCCAAGTCGAGGCGGAATCTGAAGGACGTGCACACCAAATAGCAGAAACAGCTCCCCAAGCCAACTATCGAAAATATCCCAACAGTATTTCACCGCCTGGCATATATAAACAGTTGCAATAACATTCCAGCTGGAAGAAACTGATGTCAAATAACCTCTCGTGTTTGTTTACTTCCTGGGTGAGGAACCGCGTCTTGGATATTTCCCGTTATGAATTCATCAATGTCCTAATCTGAGCGCAAAACTTCCACTAATGATTTTCGGCTTCCCACAAATCGATGAGCGCCTGCAGGAAGTTTGCATGTGTGTATTTAGAGAGCGGAAAACACGGGATGCACTTCCTATTTGAGTTTGGTATTTTGTTTATCTCACCTTTTTCTGCCAAATCATAAGACTAGAAAAAGGGGGTAGCAGGAAGTTTGCATGTGTGTTCTAGGGGAACAGAAGAAACGGTATGCACATCCTATTTTAGTTTTAGTTTGGTATTTTGTTTATCTCACCTTTTTCTGCCATATTGTAAGGCTAGAAAGGGGGGTAGCAGGAAGTTTGCATGTGTGTTCTAGGGGAACAGAAGAAACGGGATGCACTTCCTATTTGAGTTTTAGTTTGGTATTTTGTTTATCCCCCCTTTTCTGCCATATTGTAAGGCAAGAAAAGGGAGAGCAGGATGTGTGCATGTGTGTTCTTGGAGAGCGGAGGACACGGGATGAGCATTTCCGGTGAAATGCTTTCACCACCAAACAGCCAATTATTAACTACTAGAGATGTGTGACGAGTAATTGATGCGAACATTTGAATACGTATTTTGCAATGAAAAAGTGGAGTGCGGGATCTGGGAACCTTATTGGGGATTCCCCGCCACGCGCATGATATTGCAACATTGTAAAGGCCAGCGTCTTTTGCCGTAGTGAAGCTTCTAGCCGTAAATTTTATCTTCGGTGAATTTTTCAAACGGCCGCTCCATTCTTTTCGAAATTTGGCACGATTGTTGATCAGCCGAGGGCTGTTAAGAGACATATAATTTCTGGACATTTTTATTCCAAGAAAATAGTCAAATGCGGAAAATTTGTACCATTTATCATGAAGAAGCCAATCATCTCAATTAAAATATTCACCGAGCACAATTTTGATTAATATTTTTCATTCAAAGAAAATTGCCTCTGAGTAGGTTCAATTTGTAATTGAGCCAAATATTTGTAACGTGGAAGTGTGCGTATTTCAATTGAGCCAATCAAAGTGCTTTATGGTGAATTCGTTCAGGAAAACCCGGGAAAACCTGCACGGTCTAAATGGCATACGTTACGTGTATCTGCGCGCACCTTGACACGCACCTTGTATGGCACTAAGTCGCACGACGGTGCTATGTTAATAACTTTATACCATTATGATAAATGATTAGATAAGTATTACTTTCTATTCATGGAAAATACAATTAAGTCGTATTGATGATAACTACGATAGACCAATTGTGAAAGAGCAAATAAAACATTATTTTTTCCCGACCTCTCTAGAGGGAGGGTAAATTAATTGAATGTTTATTGACTGCACGTTATCTGTACAAACTCATATCAAATTCATGATAAAATAAATCATAAGCAATACAAAATAGTAAAAGTTTCATAAATATTTGGAAAATGTCATTCTAAATGAATTAATCAATGTAGCATTCAGATATACAATGCTGCAAGGTCTTTCTGCATATTCCACTTGTAATGAACATATCATAGATACTTCAACCCTTTACGGTCTTCTGCCTCTATCATATCCATTCCTTTGTCAATATGTTTGAAATTTTGAGGTAGGTATTTAGTGATACCACCTATCATAAAACTTAACGTATTTAAAGAAGTGGAGTCCATGTGCGTATTTTTGTCAAATTCTTGTTGCCATGGCAACCGTCTCAGGACATTTTACTTTATTCGAGATAAAAAATATTGAATTTCAATACTTTTATTTACAATCCTCAGTTTCAAAAGTTTCAGAAATATTGGGAAATCTTTACACTGGTAAATAACAGTATTTTGGCTTCAATTACTCGTCTTACGAGGTTTATTATCATTTACATGTTTCTTTCATTTTAAAATATGTGGCGAATGTTTCATAACGACCACCGGTTGATAAGAAACTTGTTAGTTGGCTGATTGAAATGACACAGTTTGAATACATATGGGATTATTGTGTGTTCCCTACATAGACGAGTTGACTACGCCAGCTCGAGCTCGGCTCGTCTCGCTTCAGTAATCGAGCGACTCAAGTCTGTGAGCGGTGAGGGCAGATCTACTCAAGATGTTCTGAAAATCTCAATTTATTCCAATTATTCCAGAAAGAGTAAACTTACAAGTATGCAAACCATTGACGCAACACGAGTCCTGGATGACCAGAGAGAAAATGGCAGAACGTACACAGCGTGTGTGTGTGTGTGTGTGTGTGTGTGTGACACAGGTGGTGTGTGTGTCTGTGTGTGTGGTCGGGTCTGTCAGAGTAACAGCTGTTAATGGCCTTCACTTGGGGTGGATAGGTATAGCACATGAGTTTTCTTTCTTCGTATCCTCCTTGTCTCATAACCGAGGTAGGATCATTACAATAGTAAGGTTTCGGGATGAATATAACCATTGGTTTCATATAACATGGAAATGTTGGATGTTGAGTTACTTGGTCATCAATGCGCTTACAAATTGGAGTTTGTTGATACTATTTTAGATAAAATAGGCAAGTGAAGTTTCGAGTGTGTTGTATTTTGTATGATAAAAATGTTTGGCAGTATGCGATTAGTTTTTTTGTTAGATAAATGTTTTTTGTTCATTTGTTCATTTGACTTAAGAGAAGGATAAAGGGAGAGATAACAAATCTGGCAATATTATAAGATGTCCCACTGACTAGCTGGGGAAAACCACTGCCTCACCCCAAGTCACTGGTTACTTTTTCGCATGCCTCTTACCGGATTTCAACTCGGAAAAATTCGTCCAGCTCCCTGGAATATTTTATTGGAATATTTGTCTAAAAGGCCTCCCATACAACGCACTGGAACTGTAGCCCAACTATAGGGAATTTTCGCTCCAGAGATTTTCCTGCTATCGGATAGGTGTACCCCCCACGTACAAATGAAACCACTTAGTTCACACGAGTAGAAAACGATTTAGAATATCTATGCCACAACCAGGATATAAAGGGTGGAAAGCAAACAGTCTAGTGCCACCCAGGCCAGTAGGCTATTCGAAATTCAAGTTGAGAAGGTAAGGTGAGAAAACCAATAGTCTGATTTAGAACAACAATGGCCTTTATTTAACAAATGTTTTTTTTCTCCAAATGCTGGATATGTACGTTCAATCATTTCGTTTGGTGATTTGCGGAATATGATATATAAGATAAGGATCTTTAAAATCGTGTAGATGATATTATCATTTAAGCAACTATTCACTAACAGACCCAAAAAGCATGAATCACAAAAACGAGGGTGTATATGTATGGACCGTTCTGCAGGCTAGTATATATACATGCTGCTGCTTCTACAACACATCTTCCTCCATCACTACTACTGCTGCTGCTACTACTACTACTTCTGCTGCTGCTACTACTACTACTTCTGCTGCTGCTACTACTACTGCTGCTGCTGCTGCTGCTTCTACTACTACTACTACTACTACTACTACTACTACTACTACTACTACTACTACTACTACTACTACTACTACTACTAGTCTATTGCTGTTTGCTACTTTACTACACTTTCTCGTGTCCCATTTTCTTTTTTTCTTCTTCTACTTTACTACTTCAACTACGTGTTACTAATGCTGCTGCTGCTGCGGTGAAGTCAAACATGGGAAACTTCTGTATCCAAGAGTACTCGTGCATTGGGTTATGCGAACGTATCCCATAATTGCCAGTAATCAGAGTTCACCCATTAGCACATACAGTAATGAGCTACCAATTTATTAATGTGGAATAATATACCGAGGTTTGCCTCCCAAGTCCCAATGTGGAATTTCATGAACCAGAAATGTCACTGCCTTGGGACATTTCTAGGTCAAACAGATGTGTACGAACATGTGCATAGTCTGTGTTAACAGTTAGTAGCATTTCATATCTAACCCAGAGTATACATACATATATATATATATATATATATATATATATATATATATATATATATATATATATATATATATATATATATATATATATATATATATATATTTATATATATATATATATATAAATATATATATATATATATATATATATATATATATATATACATATATATATATATATATATATATATATATATATATATATATATATATATATATATACATATCGTTCTAACTTATACTGAATTGCAAACCAACTAAAATCTGAGTCTACTTTAACGTTATTGTAGGAATATTGTGATATGTATGATAACACCCAAATACAGAGACGGCATAGGTTAAGTCATCGGGTTTGGATCGAAACCATTTTTGGATTGAGCATTAATATGACCCAGAAAGTGGACAATGTAGATGGACAAACGCGTTTTTTATATATTTTTTGAATTTATCCTTTTTATTTTTGTTCTATGTTTGATTTGGTGTTTTGATGTTTGACCTTTTAATTGTACAATTATGGTCAATAGAGTACAATTCTACACATCGGTTTGCTCTCTGTAAATATCCATCTTTCTGATACCATTATTTATGTCTACATGTCTAAATATGTATTCAGATCTGAGAGCTCAACTAGCACTTAGATCTAGCCAGGTTGTAAGGGGTGAAGAAACCGAAGTTGCCGGAGAAAACCAACGTCTTCCCCAAGTGACTGTCAACCTCCTTAGATGCTGTGGAAAACCAAACACCGAAATACCCCAAGTCACCGACAACACTTTTGGTGACTCGCGCGAGATTTAAACTGTATGTTTGACAGTAGTGAGGGACAGCGAGTAGTCTTGCGTGCCGTATTAGACCATTCGGCTATAAAGGCAGCCCCCAAACTTGTGTACCAAATGCCAAACACTATATATAATATACTAATACTATACTAATATTACTGCTTACGCATGTAATACGCTAAATCATACTGAAACTTGCAACCTGGTATCACAAAGAGATGACGCACTGCCAAGAATTTAAATGGATCTGGTTATTGGTAGGAGTGTCATGGACATCCATTTTTTTTTCGATTCGATCACTGACATTTTACTTTTCGATTCCGATTATTTCGATTCGATTTTGAAGAACTGCACTAATAGAATATTTTCACATGTTCCACACTATTTTTGTGGCTAGGATCCTAAGATTCTCACAATGCAAAGACAATGAAGGTTTTCTCAACACTTTTTAATTGAATACTTGAGATTCTCTTCAAAATTCTTGTGAGCGTTTGGCTAAAAATGGCGTAAAATACTGAAAAAATGTGTTTCGATTAATTGACATAACAATTGACCTAATATTTTTTTCGATTAATTGGAAAAATTATTTCGATCGATCGATACTTGTCATATCAATGACAGTCCTAGTTATTGGGAGAGTTGGTACCCGCTACTCGACTTCTCGTGTCCATCGCCAAGGGTGTCGGCAATTTAGATTTGATAAACTCCAATAGAGGGCGTGTAGTATGGAGAATAGCCGACGAGTTCGGTTTGGCCTGTTAGCAATTATGTTGGCGATGTAGAGGAATTAGAGAGATTGGGCTATCCCGTTTCCGACAACGGGAACGGGATAGGCGACGATGACGTCACCATAGAATGTGTTGACGTCATCGTTTCCCACATAGCTCGACTCTGCGCCGTTCTCAACACCCGACATAAACTGGCTGTATCCCGTAATTATCGAACGGCGTAGCTTCTTGCTAAATTTATGCTGTAAGCAGTTTGTTAAAAACATCTTACAGTGGCTACGTGGAAGCTAACCATACGTATTGTCTAACAATTTCAATTTCAATTTCAATTGTTTCATGCCGACAGAAGGAGTTTTGTTTGGTAGTGGCCTTGTCAGTACTCTGGTACGACTCCTCGGCCTAGCGCCATGGTCAGATACTTATCCCGACGGCATAGCCCAACCTTGGATACGATGTTCCAACATCGAGATCGGGAACGGCATAGAAGGTGATATGCTAACCCGATCTCGATGTCGGAAACGGGATAGCCCAACCTCTCTAATGTCGACATCCTAGTTGGATAGAGATCGGTACTTTGGTTGTTTGTTACTGAGTTCATTTGTTTATTTGTTTGGGCATGTGTGTGGCAGTAGTAGCGGCAGCAGCAGCAGCAGCAGTAGCAGTAGTAGCAGTAGTAGTAGTAGTAGTAGTAGTAGTAGTAGTAGTAGTAGAAGCAGCATCATCATCATAATTATCATCACATCATTATAATCACCGTCATCGTTGTCATTACACTCACAATCATCGTTTCCAGTATCAGCATCGTTATCATCATCATCAGAAGAAGAAGAGGAGGAGGAGGAAGAAAAGGTGTGTATAGCATGGATATTCGAGCTATTTTCGAAAAAGTTACTGTAAGAAAAAAGTATTTTTGAGAAATCAAGAACATGTAATTTACCATGGCAAAAGTTGCGTAACCCCTTAATGCCCTTAGTTACTAAAAGCTGCGTGTCAATTTGACTATGTTTCTGATGTCAATTAAACGAATAAATTATAAAATACCCGTTGGTGTCTACTAATCTTACATGGCGGTCTCTTGGTAATTTGTGGATCGTCCACTGGATATATATTAACTTGTAATTCTTAAAATCATATCTGCAGCTATGTATCAGTTTTTTAGTGCCAAAACCTATTTTAAAATGCTTAACATCAGAACAGATGTGTCTCGAACTGATTTTATATGATATTTTCATTTTAACATTGTTTATTATTCTTTGTTCATATTGTATGGTCTCTTGTAGGTCAAAGTTGACCGTCCATTGTTTTATCATGTCATGTATGTATTAAGTCCATGAGCCAAGCCCGGATTTTTTTGGAAAAACGTGCCGAGAGGGGGAGGAAGGTTTCTTGGTACCAAATGAAAGAGCAGCATCCCCCATTTCATTTTCCACTTGTTGGCAGCCTTATCTCTTGCACGTTAAGTTTGTACAGAGGCCTGAAGTTGTGTGTATATAAAAACATTAGAATTCTGTAGTAAATACGAATTATGGGGTAGGGGTAACAAAATCTGCTCTAAAATCTGAAATATACAACCAACTGCAACACATGACCCCTCGTTAGAAATGTATAGAGACAGGCTTTTGTATGCATCTGTATTTCAAAAACAGTTTGACCTTGAATTCAAGTTGAAGGTCAAAACGCGGTCATTTTGAGGTCAAGGTGAAAATGGATGAGGCCTAAATAACCTAAAAAAGGTTATTTTTTCTTGTTCCAGGATAAAAATAGTATGTACAACCATTATTTTGGTCTTAAAACCTGCACATGAGGAATATCAAAGGAAAAGATTTTAATTTAGTGTTAAAAAAGATGAAGAATGTGTGTTTTCGGGTCAAAAACAAACAAATATGGAGCTTCATAGAAGCGCTAATTTAGATGTTCGTCATAAGATGTTCTTTACTGTGTTACATAGTCCACTGGGAGAAGTCCTTGTTAGATTGAATAGTTTGATAAATGCTAAGCATGCTATGTACCAAAAATGTCAGAGGAAGAAACACTTTTTATCCAGAAATATTACATGTAGAGTTGCAGGAATACCATCTCCAGGATTTGGGTCAAAGGTCAAAGGTCGTTAAGTGCAATGGGCCTTATAAGTAAGACTTTGCAATCAATTTCAGTCTCATCCGTCCTCTTATTTCATTGCTTTATCAATGACAATATTTGCACAACGTGGAGTGACATTCAATTACATAATATTAAAGAACGTTATTCCCCATTTCATTTTCTACTTGTTGGCAGCCTTATTGCTTGCACGTTAAATTTGTACAGAGGCCTGAAGTTGTGTGTATATAAAAGCATTAGAAATCTGTAGTAAATAAGAATTATAGGGTGGGGGTAACAAAATCTGCTCTAGAATCTGACATATTTAACCAACTGCAACACATGACCCCTCGTTAGAATTGTATAAAGACAGGCTTTTGTATGAATCTGTATTTCAAAAACAATTTGACCTTGAACTTAAGTTCAAGGTCAAATCGCGGTCATTTTGAGGTCAATGTGAAAAGGCCAAAACAATTGAAAAAAGGTCATTTTTTCTTGTTCCATGATAAAAATAGAAATTACAACCAATATTTTGGTCTTAAAAGTTGCGCATAAGGAATATCAAAGGATAAATTATACATCTAGTGTAGGAAAAGAAGGAGAAGTCGTATTTTTGAGTCAACAACAAACATATATGGAGTTTCATAAAAACGCTCATTTCGGTGTTCACCATTAGATATTCTTTACTGTGTTACATAGTCCACTCTGGTAGAAGTCCTTGTTAGATTGAATAGTTTGAATTGATTAATGCTAAGTGTGCTATGCACCAAAGATGTCAGAGGAAAAAGCACTTTTTATCCAGAAGTATTACAAGTAGAGTTGCAGGAATAATATCTCCAAGATATGGGTCAAAGGTCAAAGGCCATCAAGTGCAATGGGCCATGGAGGATGACCTACAGTTAAAATTGAAACGTATTAGATTGGATTGGTAAAATTCTACAGAGTATGAAATTCCCTTCATTTTGGTGCTTTTTTTGTTAAAATCCGTTAAGAAATAGTCAGGTTACAACAGTTTGATTTTAACATGTTGCTGCTGATTTTTCACTGAGCTGATTCTGGTGGTATATTACCCACAATGCCTTGCTTTCATCTCCATGACAACTCACCAACAGAGACGCCATCTTGGAATCACATCCAGTATCTTCTCAAGGATCTTGGTAAGTAAATGAGCAATGAACTGTTGAATTTAAATGACCTACCCAGTTGTGACATTCAGTAATGTTGGTAAAAGTAGCAGGAAACTTTTAATTAACACAAAAGTGATCTTTGATGTATGAAATCAAACAAAATATGTTATGAAGTTTTGTAATTTTTGTTTTGCAGTATGTATGATAGAAAATCAACAAAAATTCCATGCACTAAGTATAACTTTGATACAAGTGAATGCTTTGTTTGTAAATCGGATAGTCATCCATGGCATATCACAAGAAAGCTTGAGAGCTCAACTTTACACCATTTGCAGATATATTATCTATCCAAATACCTCATAACTAGATTACAAGAGTTAAAATTTAGACATCGGAGTAAATATCATTTAGAATAAGAGGGACCGAATGAGCTAAAGTGTACCACTTGAACCATATGTTCAAAGTGCATCACCCAATCAATTCCAGGTTTGGCGCTCATGTTACAACAGGGAAAAGTATATGAAAATGATATACACACTTGAAAGGGTTTTATCTATTGAGTCCAAGATGGTGTATGCCTTAAAAATCAAAATGGCCGCCACATAAATCCAAGATGGCCGCCATCAAGAAATCAGATAATTGAGCATAACTTGGTCAAACAAGCAGATATTTTCTTTATCTTTTTTTTTAATACCATCTATTTTTAGAGGGGAATCTGAATACAGCATTCTTACATAAATACTATCTAACATATTTCTGTTAAAAAACAATTTGTTCTTTTTGATTTTGCCTTTTTTAAAGGTTATAAATTGCCTGTATTTCAGCTTAAGGTGATCAAATTGTTGTTTTACATAATCATTCAACACATGTGTTTTGCCTTTTCAGGAGGCTACCAAAACAAGTGGTTCGATAGTAATTTCTGTCAGAAAGTATCATTACTGTCATTAGGAGGATTTGGTGTATCCAACTAGTACAGATTTCATCATGAGCATGTCAATGGAACATCAGAGGTTTGTTCAGATATGAGTTACAAAGGTGTAAAGAAACAATTTTGATGCATATCAGCAAATTTATTTTTCTGTTTAAACAGTGGTATGAACAAAATGGAGAAGCCATAGTCTTTGGTGAACAAATATTTCAGTACTGCTATATCACAAACAACATACAAGTTAACCTAATATTCAGTCTGTCTGTAGCTGCATCACTACATGATTATGTTAATATGTCTATGCTTGGGATATGTTAAAATCCAATGCCACATGGATGAACCAATGGTATACATGTACAGGTTAATCCAAAACTAAACATAATTGCACCAAGTGGTATAATCTCAAACTACATTCAACTATTTCATGTAAGATTTGTAAAAGGTGGAAAGTGAATTCCTAAGTATTACACCATTCACCTTTGTTCGTTGGAGAGACGAGTCTAAATATAGAAATGTTATATTATCTTGCTACAGGGTACCCACAGAATGAGAAGCGTACCACCAAGAATATTCATTTGGATACTGGTGATCTCACTGGTCTGTTTTCCCAGAGGCACTGATGTCATGGAATCTTCGGGAATTGGCCCCAAGCATTCTCAGTCGCAAGAGCCTGTGGATGGTTGTGAAAATATCTGCCATACAGAACGAGTTGAAGACACCAAAGGTATTAATGCTTCCCATTTCAATTGAAAGTACAGTAAGTTGTATGTATCATATATCATTCCCATGAAGTGTTTGCTGCTTTATTTTCAAGTATTTCTAGCGTTTTAATGCTTGTATGCCTTGCGCACTGGTGTAAGGTACAGTATTTTAGAATTGTAACAATGGTATATTTAGACATGGAGATTTTAAATGTTGCCATCTACAGCTGTAACAATTGGAATAAATAACAGACTAATGGAACCTGAAATGTAATAGTTCTTTTATGTAGTGAGGTGGATAGGTTCATTGAAAATGGTATTATATCATTTCAGGAAATAGTACACAAAAAGAAGACCTGTGTCTTATATGCTGTGAGAGAAGTAAGGCCAAACTGACAACATTCACAGAAAGGAGCTGGGACAAATTTCAGGATTCTGCAGCTAAGAAAAATGATTGTACCATTATCTGGTCTGAGGGGCCAAAGGGCAGCTATCATAGAAACTGTTATCAGACTTACACAAATAAGAGGGATATTGACAGATCTAATGGTAGATTAAGACTCCCACTTACTGAAATTCCTAGCAGTAATGCATCCAAGAGAAAACATGTAGGAAATTATGAGAAAGAAAATCTTGAATATGTTCCACCCATGAAATGCATGAGAAGTCAAACAATAAATTTCTCTCTTATGATGTGCCTGTTTTGTCAGCGTCAAAGATTCCAGTCCAGCAATGGTTCTAGAAAGATAGAGCCACTGTCATTTTGTCAAGGAAAAGAAACTGGGGATAGAATAAAAGCAGCTGCAGAAGCAAAGGATGACTCAAATCTTCTTCTTCAGATCAGAGATAAGGACCTTTTTGCCATCGGCATAAGATATCATCATTCTTGCTATCGCTGCTACACACGCACTTTAAAGGAAAAGAGTCCTAAGACTGAGGAAAATGGTGTTCATGAAACAGCACTTAACATGGTAAATGTTGAAATATCTAATAAGGTTATTCATGAGAAACAACCAGTGCAGCTTTCAGAGTTATATGATCTCTACAAGTCTACTTTGTCTGACATGGATATTGATATTTCACACTGCCGGCCAAGACGATTCAAAGAACATCTCATTAAGTGTTTTGCTGACAAAATATCCTTTTTGAAACCAAATGAACAATCAAAGTCAGAATTTGTTACACCAAACATGAACCTATTTGGGCCATGCTTCCTGCCACAGAGTGACTCAAACTTCACAAATGAAATGGCAGCTGAGGAGACAACGCCAACAAAGCAAGCAGTGACCTTTGCTGAACTTTACCATGCCTCAAAATCTCTTCGGAAAGAACTTCTAGAAGTAAAAACTAACATTTCATGGCCTCCATCAATGCAGGATATTGACCATGACAAAGCAAATATTCCTGCATCAGTGTATAATTTCCTGGCTTGGATACTTTCTGATGACATAGAGTTCAGCTCAACGCAAGTAAATATTCATCAGGCAAGCATCAAAAGACAGACTCAATCCATTGGCCAAGACCTGATTCATCTGGTAAACAAAGGTAGAGTCAAGACACCTAAACACATTGCTCTGCCAATAGCTATCAAAAGCCTCACAGGATCTGCAGAGTTGATTACAATCCTAAACCGATTTGGTCATTCACTGTCATACAGTCAGGAAGAAGAAGCAGAGACAGCCATAGCTAAGGCCTTGCTGGAACAAGAAGGAAATGGTGTACTACTTCCAAGCATCTGCACAAAGGGTGTATTTGGCACATTTTGCTGGGACAATAATGATATCCAGGAGGAAACATTGTCAGGCAAAGGAACTACTCACTGCACGAATGGAATAGTCATTCAGAAACGCCCCGACATATGCATGCCAGATCAAATAAGAACAAACACAAACATTCCAAAGAAGAGTCGGTCATTTAGTCAGCTTCCATCCAACATTGATCCCTACATAACTAGAGGTCGTGCCAGCCCCAGTCCAGTTGCACTGAATTATCAATGCTTGGTAGAGTTGCAGGATGACTACTATTCAGCTAAGGAAGCAGATTTTGCTTGGCTATTATCCAGAATGGATATAAAAGACAACCTCTTCAGTTCAGGAGACAATAACCCCAGCATTCCACATTGGACAGCATTCTTTGTCCAACTGTCAACAGGAGCAGCACCAAGACAAAATGTTATTGGATACTGCCCTACAATCCCTTCAAGTCCAACAGAATTGACCACAGTGCACTCTCTATTGAGGAAGTCTTTAGCAATGGCGGATCAACTTGGCCAAGTTGATTGTCCAATAGTTTTAGATCAAGCTATATATGCAAAGGCACAAGAAATTATTTGGCAAAATCCAGAAGAGTTCAAAAGGGTTGTTCTTAGGCTTGGTAGTTTCCACATCACATGTGCATATTTGGCAGCCATAGGAAAGCGTTTTGGAGATGCTGGTCTTGAAGATCTATTGATTGAAAGTACTGTACTAGCATCTGGTAGTGCATCTGGGGTTCTAGAAGGTCGCCATTACAACCGAGCTATGCGGATTCACAAACTTCTTTATGAAGCTTTGGAACAACTTCGCTGGGAATCCTTTGGAGAGTGGTTGGCCCAAGAGAATTCAGCACAAGACATCAACCACAGTATGATCATTGAAGCTATAGCAAAACTTCAACAAGAAACTTCTATGGACCATTTTGAAGAAGTACTGCATCTACCTGAATTTCTCAAAGCATTCCAGCAGTATCAGGTTTACTGTCTGTATTATGATGGCCCAATGAAAAGCTTCTGGTCTAGCTATCTGGATATGGTATCGTTACTACTCTGCTTCATCCGGGCAACTCGAGAAGCAAATTGGCATCTTCATGTAGCTTGTGTCAAGGCAATGTTACCATACTTTCATTCATATGACCGGCAGAACTATGCTCGATATTTGCCAGTGTACTGGGCAGAGATGGTCAGACTAGAGGAAACTCATCCAATGGCATTCCAGGAATTTACGAATGGCAATTTTGGAGTACAACGCAACAAAGACTTTGGATTCACACAATTACCTGTGGACCAAACAATAGCACAAACGATAAACAAGAACACCAAGACAAAGGGTGGGATAATAGGTTTCAGCCTAAAGAAAGGAGCAGTGGACAGGTGGATCATCACATCACATGAGCGTTGTGCGATCACAGACAAGTGCTGGGAAATGGCTGATATATACAATGACATTTCCTCCACCCATAAAGAAGCCACCAAAGCCAGAGTAATCAAAGATAACAATGACGTTTCTGCCATTAAGACAATTGTCAAAACATGGGGAAATCCTTTCCAGCCCTCTGAAGAACTGGTTAATCTTGCTACAGGTCAAGTGGCTACTGAGCTTGTTTCTTGACCATTCTAGCAAGGGTTCATTTGCTTCAGTCAATTAAATATTTCAGATTTTATGATAGATTTCATTACCCCCCTCCCATTCATCTAATGAGGCATCTAATAGGGCGTCATTTCATTCACTCATTTGTCATTGGTGTATTTTATTCATGCTATGCTAACTTAACGTGCAAGAGATAAGGCTGCCAACAAGGAAAAAATGAAATGGGGGATAAGGTTCATTCATAATATGTAATTGAATGCCACTGCACCTTGCATAATTATTATCAATGATAAAGCAGTTGAATAAGATACCCGGTGCGATATAAATCCATCAAGAAATCTAACTTATAGGTCTCAATGCACTTGATGACCTTTGAACTTTGACCCATGCACAGGAATTAGTATTTCCCTGAACCCTACTTGTAATTACTCCAAATGAAAAATGTTTGAGCCCCTAACATCTTTGGTATATTGCATTTATCAAACTTCATTCTAATGACTTTTACCACAGTAAATCATGATACACTGTAAAGGACTTCACATGGCAGGCACCTACATGGGCGCCTCTATTTAGAACCAGATATGTCTATTTTTGACCCCAAAACTCAATTTCTTCGTATAACTATGAGCTAAAAGTAAAACTTATCCTATGTTCTCCCTTATGCGCATATCTTAAGACCAAAAAACTTGTCGTAATTACTATTTTTATCCTGGATCAAGAAAAAATACCCCTTTTTTGGTGGATTTGACCTCACCGATTTTCACTTTGACCTCAAAATGAGCTTGTTTTGACCTTGAACTCAAGTTCAAGGTCAGATTTTGAATATTTCTTGGTTTCATTTAAAAGCCTGATTCCTGACAAATCTAACAAGGGGTCATTGGTTTCCATCAGTTGTTCAGTTCAGATTTTATGGTAGATTTTGTTACCCCTACCCCATATATTTCCTTTATTTTGAAATTTCTGCCTTTTTTGATACAAACAACTTCAGGCTGCTTTGCAAACTTAACGTGCAAGAAATAAGGCTGCCAACAAGTAGAAAATGAAATGGGGAATAAGGTTTTTTAATATTATGTAATTGAATGTCACTCCAACTTGTGCAAATATTGTCATTGATGAAGCAATGAAATAGGGGGACGGGTGAGACTGCAATTGACCGCAAAATCTTACTTATAAGGCTCATTGCCCTTGATGACCTTTGACCTTTGACCCAAATCCTGGAGATGATATTCCTGTAACTCTACATGTAATATTTCTGGATAAAAAGCGATTCTTCCTCTGATATTTTTGGTACATAGCATGCTTAGCATTTATCAAACTATTCAATCTAACAAGGATGTCTCCCACAGTGTACTATGTAACACAAGAGAAGAACATCTAATGGCGAACACCTAAATGAGCGCTTCTATGATGCTACATATTTGTTTGTTTTTGACCCGAAGACACATATTCTTCATCTTTTTTTACACTAAATGAAAATGTATTTCTTATGTGCAAGTTTTAAGACCTAAATAATGATTGTACTTACTATTTTTATCCTGGAACAAGAAAAAATAACCTTTTTTCGATGGTTTTGTCCTCACCAATTTTCACATTGACCTCAAAATGACCCTGATTTGACCTTGAACTTGAGTTCAAGGTCAAATTTTGAAACTTGCTTGGTTTTATTCAAAAGCCTGATTTTTGGCAAATGTAACAAGGGGTCATTGGTTACCGTCAGTTGTTTAGTTTAGATTTTATGGTGGATTTTGTTACCCCCTACCCAATTAATTTCTTATATTTTGGTAATCTGCCATTTTTGATACACACAACTTCAGGCCTCTGTACAAACTTAACGTGCAAGAGATAAGGCTGCCAACAAGTAGAAAATTGAATGGGGGATGCTGCTCTTTCATTTGGTACCAAGAAACCTTCCTCCACCTCTCCGCACGCAAAACTCCAAAAATAAGGCCTATTTCAGACTTGGCTCATGGACTAATTATGTAACTATGGGTGAGACTTTAATAAAATCTTCTTATCTTATTTTATCTTAGGTACCCTCAGTAATGGTAAGGCAGTGGTTTTAATAAGGAACTACACTTCACGCATTACAACACAGAAATAATACCGTTGGGTAAAATAACGCCCTGTAAGCAACCCATGGGAATAATGGTGGCTAATGGGCTAAGCTCCTGACCCACCTTAAAAATCGAGCATGTTGACATCAGCAAGGGGATTCCCCCATGACGTCATTCAGTGGAATCCCCTGTGGTGACGTCATACTGTTGTGTGACCCAGTGAATCCCTCAACAGGAGAAAGTGTACGGCAGTAAAAGCACGAATGTGTCTATTTATCCAAGGTAAAGGGTATATATGATGTTGAAACAGATGTCAGGGAGAGAACCTGGTGAAGGGTGTTAGAAAGTTAGGGTGGTGCGATCACGACAATCACTCAGTTTGTCAAGTTTTGCGAGGTTGTGCCTTGTGATGTTGAGTACATAAGGCGGTGATTTATCATATTAAGGAGGAACTTATCCTTGAAGAACAATCATATGTTGAGGTCTGTGTTTGGGGGGACAGTTACATATATGATATATGTAGAGGTGGTTCAGTTAATTTGGAGATGGTTAGGCCTATATCTGAGTTGATTGATTAAGCTTTTTGTGATGAAGGGGGACAATTGCATCACTGAGCCTGAGGCTGTTGAGTATATATGTGTATGTACTTTTGATGAATTTGCTGTTTATGTTCACTTGCAAATTTACCATATTTATTCCCTAACAAGATATTTGTAAAGCTGGAAAGGATAGAACTTGTTTAATGGAATAACAATTATGTGATCAAAAAAATGTTTTGGGGACGAGGAAGAAAGTGAGTGAGGTTTAGGCCTCTACCTCTAGACCACTCAACAGGGTATGGGGAACAGGGCACCACCCCTAGGTCAGATAACATATAGGTAGAGACCTCGGGAAAGGGCCATAAGGGGGCCACAATACAATACATTATATTATGTTACAATATATCAATGCAAGCTAGGCTACTGCCCCCTCAAACTATTATCTATGTTTCTCCATTTTAGCTCCGTGAAAGGTTCTGTGTCCTGATGCCTTGGCACCTACCCGAGCGCCGTAGGAACTACTGATGCAATTAGTCTACATTATTAGGGAGATGGAAAAAGACAAAGGAGAGAGTGAGGGTGCCCAGGCTGAAAACAACTCTTCTGACCAATCCATGTCCATGTCCATGAGGTTAGCCGTCCATGCATTAGGAAAGAAGTTCCCAACTGTGAAGAATATGAGTACTGGAGAGTTAGCCAAGCACCTGAGGAAATCTAGAGACAGCAATCTTGTGGATCAACCATGTGTAGTTGTGTTGGTGAGTATCACATTAGCAATCTAGAGTCACTAACAAGTGTAGTTGTATTGGTGAGTATCACATTAACAATCTAGAGTCACAACCATGTGTAGTTGTATTGGTGAGTATCGCATTAGCAATCTAGAGTCACAACCATGTGTAGTTGTCTTGGTGAGTATTACATTAGCAATCTAGAGTCACAACCATGTGTAGTTGTATTGGTGAGTATCGCATTAGCAATCTAGAGTCACAACCATGTGTAGTTGTCTTGGTGAGTATCACATTAGCAATCTAGAGTCACAACCCTGTGAATTAAGTTGTGTTGGTGAGTATCACATTAGCAATCTAGAGTCACAACCAAGTGTAGTTGTATTGGTGAGTATCACATTAGCAATCTAGAGTCACAACCATGTGAAGTTGTGTAGTTGTGTTGGTGAGTATCACATTAGCAATCTAGAGTCGAAACCATGTGTAGTTGTGTTGGTGAGTATCACATTAGCAGTTTAGAGTCACAAACATGTGTAGTTGTGTTGGTGAGTATCACATTAGCAATCTTGAGTCACAACCATGTTTTGTTGGTGAGTAGCACATTAAACAAGTACAGAAAACCTCGCTTACCTCTGACAAATATCCATAATAAGCCAAGCAAAAGTGTCTGAGGTAACCGTAATCTGAGTTGCGGTATTAACATTAAAGGACAATTACATCTTCAGGCTAATATATGCTGATAACTTACTTTAGTATGTATTCTTTACAGTCCCTGTTCACCTGAATACTGTTTGGCTTCCTTACCTCTGAAATTGCACTTAATTGCCACCCCCCAACCAGCCATTAAGCTCAAGACCATGGGAGCCATTGTATCCCACAATGCACTGCTACTCTACATCTGACAGGCAGTCCAGCACTCTGCCAGGGCGACGATACCGTCTTCCGGTTGGATTGCTACACGACTAGTATCTCTACTCCTGACCGCACGATCACTCTAGTAGTCCCTACATGCTTTGGAAGTTTCGTTCTGTTTCATGGTACGATTTCAAAACAATACCAAATATGAAGCTTCCATGCATTATTCGCCATTTAGTTATTTGTAATTGCGCAAACTATGATATTTATGACATTTCGGGTGTAATGCCTCAGTACTATTTGCGATAGCTCATGAGAAAATGCGGTGAAAAGTCCTGCATTGACCAATCGGCCAGTCGGCCGACCAGCGCTCTCGCAACAAACAGGCCTCTGCGAGGATGACGTCATTGTTGATTGTAATTTTGACCATGCGCGTCGCGTGAATCACACGTTTTGACCAATGGGATATATTTAATGACGTCACTTTTCAAAATATTCCGCGAAATAGTCCCGACGTAGTGGCAGAGATACTATGCGTAGCGGGATCTCTGGGTAGGAGAATGGCAGTCCAGGCCAGAATAGTTGCACTTCCTGTGTGCACAGCACCCAGCATCACACATGAAACCATGACAACAATGTTGTGAAAATGGTGATTTCTGCTGTTTATTGGATGCTACAACAGATCTGACAGGGGAAAAGGAAAGGGAATTTCCTTTTTCTCCATTTCAAACCCAAAGATTAACCCAGAAAAGGATTTAGCAGCAAGATGGCTATTCAACATTGGGATAGAATGGACAATGAAAAACTAATCATTTAAGGGGGCTCGGGACCTTCGCACCTTTGAATAGGGTGTTTTTTTGATTTTTTGATATGTGAAAGCTGAAAAGGTAAGCTACACATTCCTTCAACCTAGAACTTTCAACTAGAACAACAAATGACATAAAAAGTACTTTTTGAAAAATATGGCTTCTATAAGAGTAGGCAGGTCAGGCACCCAGCTGTGATGTTTATCTAAGATCATAATAGTCTTTCCTTATCAGATCCCCCTGGGAGGTAAGCTCCACTGGCAGGCCCCAGAATGTGTATTCAAATGCGTATTAGAAGTTTCCTGTTACCCAGGAAGCTGGCATTGAGCAGTTATGAGTAATTGCAATAAGGGTATTGAATGAAAGGTGTGATTCTTTCTCTCTTGCTTTACAGGTATAGGTCAGACAGTTCAGGTAAAACCAATCAAATGCTCCAGAAATATTCTGGTTTGTGTGGGTCAGCCAGGATGTTTAGGGTTTATCTTGCAAAGGTGAACAGGGTTTCCTGTATTTGAGAGTTAGGGTTAGGAGAGTATTTAGATGCTGACCCCTGGACAGTGCAGAGTCTGGATGTATCCTTACAATGGGAAGTAGCTTCAGAAGGAAGAGAAAGAGGGTGTTTGAATGGAGTGCAATATCTTCTGTGCCCGAAGATTTGGATTTATAAGAGGACGAGGAATCTGAGAATTCACTAACCATTCAGAGTGCCAGTTATAGAAAACTTAGACTGCTGAGTACTAGTTCAGATGACAGTGGCATAGCAATTGAAGTTGCGAACTCTGAGGAAAGGGACACTGATCATGACTGCTTTGATTGGAAGTTAGAACTTAATAATGGCAAGACAGTAGAATGCGACAAGACCATTCATCAGCCCTATATTGGAGATGTTCAAATGAAGATTGTGATGGAAAGCGAGCAGACTTTCTTAGTAGTTTAAAAAAAGGACAAGTTTATGATATAAACAGACAATCAGTTCTAGCAGGATGCCTCTGTGGAAATGGATATAGTGCTCTTCAATAGTTCAGTGCAGCTATGGATCTGCCTCCTCCACTTACCCTCAAAAGTTTCAAAAGGCATGATGTATCTATTCCATATATAGAATTATTAGAGAAAACCTTACAATTGCACTTCAGAGTACTTGTAATGGAGTGGAGTCATCGCCAGACAGCCAATTTGCTATTAGCAGTCAGTAATAGTCTCTTATCTTTCCTTATCAGCTGGGGGGAGGAGTGCTCACTAGGGGGTCCAGCCTCTACCAGTAGAAACCTCCAAATCTTTGCTAAAAATCCCTTTTTATTCCAGTAATTGAGGTACCAAGTGAACTATCAAACATTCAAACTATTCTACCAATACATGCAAATCATATTCTTATTTCAAATTATCCCTAAAAGTTTCAGAAGGGGGCAGAACATCATAATAGGCTGTAGGATATGCAGGGCTGGCTTTAACAGCTGGTTTGAAGGCTTTCTGAAATCACCATACTTCTCATTTTTAAAAGGCCCCCATTCATTCAATATTGATCTTAGAATGCTGAGATTTTAACACATGACCAAAAACATCCTTGAGCAGATTCTAATCTTTCATTTTTTTAATATCTGCTCTAGTTGTTTCTTAATTCAACTTCAAAAATGAAGAAAGGTAAGATTCAACAAAAAGATATTGATCACAACTTTAACTTGCTGTAAATTCCTTTAGGAACGAAAATTTAAAAAGATGAAAAAGTAGAATTTGCTCAAGGATGTATTCTATATAATATATAAATATCAACTGTGTTAAACCTTTATTGAAGCCAGGAGGTACTTTGCAAAAACATATGTATTAGAAATCCGCATCACTGTCTTTAGGCCCCACCCCCAGGGAACTGTGATGGTATCATAAAACATGTTTAGGATATTTGACCTCTCCAGATTCTCAGCTTTCATAAAATATATAGTTTATTGGGGTTTTCTTGTACAATGACCAAGATATTGGTCAATCTTTACATGGAAGTCTAACTTAAAGAACGAAGGTCCCGAGCCCCCTTAAGTGGAGCCCAAAGTGTTTGTCATGAACACTTGGAGGAATCTTGTTTTGAGGCTGAACTACAAACAAAACTTGGATTTAGAAGGTTTAAACATCCGAAACCTGGTGCAGTGCCTACAATATTCAATTTTGATCCCACTTAGAGCCATGTTTAACAAGGGTCCAGAAGTGCTCAAAAAGGAGGCAATATCTGTTACATCAAATTGTTTGAAGACAATTTCTCTTTAAAGGGTACAATAAAATGGCTAAGAAAGGGAGAGAGATAAAAGTACACTTAACATTTCTTATGGATAAGTTTGCTTCTGCCAAACCCCTTAATTTGCGGATTATTTATTCTATACCCTCAACATCAGAGTCATATAACTCATCATTTTGATTGTTTGTATGACAGCTGGGAAAGTTTTGTATCAAATGACTTCCCTTAATAATTTTTAAATCCTAAAACTAGACTTTGCAAACCTATCAGTACAGGGAAAGTGTTCCTTAGATTGACAGTACTAGCCAGGTCAATTGCATTACATGACTGATTGATTAGTAGTTCCCCAGATTCACTTCCTGCAATGGTGATAGCAATTAACAAAATTGTGTTGAGATGGCTGTTTCCTGAGCACCTGAAGTCCCCAGGGTGTTTTCAACTCTGGGAAGTGCTTGCAATTGTTGTTATCTACCCAACTTACCATTTCATGCCTTTTAACAACTACAATGTAAATCAGTACAAACAAACAATAATTTACAATCAGTGTACTTTACTCTTACATCTTAAACTTACAGAATCTAGTGTGTCCTTGTAAACTCAATAAATATGTCATATGATCTTTGTCAAATTCCTACTACTAGAGGAAACAGGACACAATGTATTTGGGCACACTCCTAGCCTTGTATATGCAGATGCTGGCTACTGCAGTGGTTGTGCAACTATTCTGTCATGAGCTAGTTTCAAAATGGCCGCCCCCAGATACATGGCAAAAACATGACTTAAAACAGCAATAAACTTTTAATGTGGAGGTGGGTGGTTGTGGGGTCTTGAATATGAGTAGAGTATACCCTAAGACACTATTTGGGCCCATGTTTTATTCATGGTGGAATTGTCCTTTAAGTAATAAGAATGATTTTGGACCAGTGATTTCGTCCAGGATAAGCAAAAATCTGAGATAGGCGAATCTGAGGTAAGTTAGGTTTTCTTTACTTCCTTCATTCAAATGTTCTGTATTAGTAGTGTTTGTGTGTGTGTGTGTGTGTGTAGGTGAGGGGGGAGGGGGTTGATGGAACAACCCTACCACTTAAAGAGGTTTTCTTATTAGGCACTCCATTCAACATTTTCGTCACCACCTTTGTGAAAATAGAAGTATTATTCAACCCATTCATACTCAAGAGTTCCTACAGAAATTGTTTTCAGGTCTTAGGACCTTTGATACTTTTGACAATATCCTTAGAATTGAGAATGATTTTTGAATAAATTTGAAGGAGCTTCTTCCAGGGCTTGATATTATGCACTGTCCCGTCGTCTGGGACAAGCGCTACTGACCATCGGACAAGTACTTCTGTTCAGTTACTGTTCTGGCTGACCAGTGGAATAATCAGACGCATAATACGTAGGGTGATCACTGGTGACCCACACCCCACATTTAGGCTATGAAGATTTGGGAACCTATAGCCCGGCAGTCCTCAGTTTCTAGCTGGAGCTGACCGCTAGTGAGGCTGGGCAAGTAAAATTTAGCCCAGGCAAGTGAAAGCCTCATGGCACTTGCCCATGGGGCAAGTTTTCAGCACAATCCTTAGGGCTCCTTTTGCTGCCCCTGCATAAATGGAATAAGCTACTTGAAATTAAATAAGAGAGGCTGTGAGGGAGGAGGACTTAGTCTTAGCCAGTGGGGTGTCAGGGCAGTACATGCATATGTATGGTTGTAATCTCAGTATATTTACGGGCACCCATGCAGTTTCTAATTCCTGGTAAGACCCTGGAAGGGGGTGTTTTTGTGAATTAATAGGAATTGAAATAAGACCTGACATTTAAATAAGGCATGAGCTTTAAAATTTCGACAATTGCCTTCAAATTACTATGCAGTAGTAGTAGTAGTAGTAGTAGTAGTAGTAGTAGTTAGTAGTAGTAGTAGTAGTAGTAGTAGTAGTAGTAGTTAGTAGTAGTAGTAGTAGTAGTAGTAGTAGTAGTAGTAGTAGTAGTAGTAGTAGTAGTAGTAGTAGTAGTAGTAGCAGCAGCAGCAGTAGTAGTAGCAGCAGCAACAGGAGCAGTAATAGTAGCAGTAATAGTAGCAATAGTAGTAGTAGTAGTAGTAGTAGTAGTAGTAGTAGTAGCAGCAGCGGCAGGAGCAGTAGTAGTAGTAGTAGTAGTAGTAGTAGTAGAAGGAGCAGTAGTAGTAGTAGCAGCAGCTGCAGGAGCAGTAGTAGTAGTATCATATTGTTGTTGATGTAATCATTACCATCATAATTAACATTTTCATTTCAGGATTCTCGGCCAGAGGAGGAGTTTGCTATCAGTCATATAGAGGGCGCCATAAGAGCTGACCATGACTCTCCTAACCTGGACAGCTTATTGGACAAAGTCACCCAGCAATGCTCAGGCTTGTATCATATTCATACATATATATATATCAGAATATTACACTGTTATGCCTCCCCCTGTTAGTTCCCGTCGGCCCCTAAGTCGCCATACACATTCAGACTTGTCTGCAAGATATCTCAATAACCGTTCAATGAAATCATTTCAAATTTTCAGGGACCTTTCTTATGGCACTTACTATCCACCTGCCTCACTGTGCACAAAAGTCAATTATTCAGCTGCGTGGAACTGGAGCCCTAAGTATAAAACATTGCTCAGTGCATGCAAAGATAGGCCATTGTTCTTCCTTTCAGGGGTTCATTTACAGAATGTCATCGCTTCAATTCCCAACCCTGTTATTCTCCCAGAGGGGTTAACCTTTGTTTTTGTGGGCAAATATTGACATTATAGTTTAACCCATTAACACTCAGAGCAGCCAAAACCGGCCTGAAGATTTGGGAAATATTTTACTTACAGAAGCATTTTCTAGAAAACATTTGAAGGAGAAATAATGATCAGAAGCTAAACAACAACTCTCCTTCAAATTTTTTATGAACTTTCGTTTCATTCCCAAATTATTTCCAAAAGTATGAGAGTAGCAGACAATATTTTCTATAATAACTCTGAGTGTGAATGGGTTAAGATTGAAAGAGGATGTTTTTTTCAATGCTGAAGGATGGTGGTGCCATTGGCAGACTTTTTATCCATGCAGAGCCTTAATTACTCTAATTTTATTTTTGTCATTTCTGTTCATAGGAAGGGAGAAAACAATAGTGTGTTATTGTTCTATTGGATACCGATCCTCAGTGCTGGCTAACAAAGTGACCCAGGCACTCAAACAAAAGGGTAAGTAACATCCATATTACAAGTTCTCTTATAGTTGTATTATGGGATAGGGTTCTGTACTATTTAATGTCAACTACTATTTCATTTCAACCAAAGATGATATGTGAGTGTGTGTGTATATATATATATATATATATATATATATATATATATATATATATATGTATGTATGTGTGCGTGTGTGTATGTATGTATGTATGTATGTATGTATGTATGTATATATATATATATATATATATATATATATATATATATATGTATACATATATAGATAGATTTTGAGAGGATCACGTTTATGGCTTGGAGTTCTAGGTGGATGAGAAGCAACCTCAATGTTTTATTGTCCCCCTTGGAATGAAATATAATGACAAGTTTTGAATATATCTTTAACTTGAAATTTCTGCTTAAATCATGTAGTTATCAGATATGAGTTGCCCAGAAAGACACTTTTGTTAATTGCTCACGCGATCCATGTTTATTTGCAGGTGAGGATCCTGCAGGAACACAGGTTTACAACCTTGAAGGAAGCATCTTCAAATGGGCCAATGAACAGAGACCCCTGGTGGATGATAAGGGAATCGAAACCAGATATGTACATCCATACAGTGTGGTGTGGGGAAAATTTCTAAATAGTGAATTACGGAAGTGGCCGAAAACTAAATTATGATGTGATGGACAGATTATTATTATTATATCATACTTTTTTAAGTGATTATTGCTGGTTTTGTTGCCACTCTCTTTATCCTGATCTCTGCCTTAAGTACCCATGAACTGGATTTCCTATAAAGACAGATTATTGTGTACGTTTGGGAGTGGCTTAAAAGCAGTAGCAACTAAGTTATTAACGAGTTTACACACATCTCATTGTTTCATCATCCATTTATTAAATCATTTTGTAAATCTTTTCAAAGTAAAAAGTCCAAATACAAGGTTGTAAATGTGATTGAAAATGAAATGTGCCTGAATACCCACTTGAAAAGTCCAAATACAAGGTTGTAAATGTGATCGAAAATGAAATGTGCCTGGATACCCACTTGAAAAGTGTTTGATACTTTAAGCATTATCTTGACTTAAGTTCATGAATTTAGTGTAAATATTTGAAAGTGTCATGCATGGGTTTTGTTTGATATTTCTTGGGAGTATTTTGCAAGATATGGTTTCATCAGGAAACAACTGGCATGAATGAATCAACCTGCTTACACCTGGAGCATATGTGGTTTGACAAAGTTTTGAAAGCACAGCAATTTTGTAAGAAAAAGTTGAGCGAAAGTTGCAGAACTTATTATTGGGCTTGATAATATCTATCCAAATATTATTCAAATTGATGAGTTATGTTCAAATTTGTCAGACCATGTGTGCACTCCAGTCCAGATGCACATGTGTTCAGGAAGATAGAAGAGTTAACCCAGTGTGCCCTATTGGCTTAGCTCTTGAATATGTAATTGTTTTGGAGGATGTTTTCTTTTGCAAGAAACAAAGAATGAATAATGAGTACCCTCTTTTGAGGAAACAATTACTCATGAAATATCCACAAATCTGTCAGACACCAGGGCCTCTAAGAATAAAACTTTGCGTAGTGCCATGTGCTTGTGGTAGGAAAATACAAAGGGAGATCAAAGAACTTTTTACATTAAACACAGCGTAAACACTACACAAAGCTTTATGCCGCAGCAACATCACTGGGCAGATTCATCAATATTTACCATAAAATGACAGTAAGATCTAAACAAAACATTAGGTAAGAGAATATCATAACCCAAAATTTTCATGATTGTCCAGTTTTAAGATCCTGGCTAAGGCCCTGCCATTGGTTTCAAATGAAAGTAATTTGTGTCTGAGTAGGCTTATCAAATTGATAGTCCTTCATTTAAATCTGATTACAAATATAAACCACAGATTCATGATTGTTAACAGCATAATTGTATATTTACCAGTGCTGGTAATATGCTCATCAAATGTTGGTATGTACAAAATAAAATATCCTGGTTTACTGAATGTCCCAGTATACAGCAATGCGTTTACACATTTCTTTTTGTAAAATTATTTTTCATATGAAATAAAAATTGAAGATCCAACATCATTTATAATACATTTATTCTTTGTTCCACCTCTCTATACTGTATACTGTGCTAATGTTGCAACAGTTTAATTTATGTGTATTTTGCGCATCCTTGAAATCTACATTTATTAATTTGGACATCCACTACCTTTACTAGTATCATACAACAAAACCAGTACACATATGAGGTAGGTGCCTTCCAAGCATATTATTTTTTATGCGCAAAGTTAGCACAGTATACAGTGTTTGTCGACAAGGCAGCAGTCCTAACCTCTAGGCATCATTTATCTGGTAAATTGACAAATAAATGATGGTAAGGGTGGTAAGCATTATGCACAAAATTGTTATCATTCTATTGAAATTTGAACTATTGACCACCTACCGGATCTATATACATAAAATAGTTATTCATTTTATATAAAACAAATAGTGATAATTATAATGCTGTGTAGGACTTAGAAGACTAATAACACCATACACTGAATATTGCATTGTTAAGTAATTTCCCATTTTTAACCAAATATTGGACTCCTTAAAGTCCTTATCCAATATTTTGTTCATAAATTCTTTATTCCTAAGTTAACTTTAAGTACTAAATAACCAGCCAACACTCTTAAGAGGAATAATAGAAATATAATAGTGAAGATACTTATGAAGCAAATTTATCAGCAAATAAAAATATGAGCACAAGAGTGCCACAGACATATGTTGACTTTCTATCAACTCCAAGCAGTTCCTTTTTTATACATGATTGGAAAGACGAGGATTATTGACAATTTTGGCTAAAATTGGTTATCCACATAAACACATTTGTGTCTGGGGTTTCCCTTGAAATGCATCACCTGTAAATGATATCTTATGAATAAACTGTTTACTAAGCATTTAAACAGTTGTGGGTTAATGTCAAACAAAAATTTCTCCTACACATATACAAGATGTGCATTTGTCAGCGATATCACTGAAAATGTAAGGTCTTCCTTGAGCACGGCAAGCGTGACTGGGTCAGGTAATTTAAGGGGAATACTCCAATATGATCATCCTTATAATGTTCACCAAAATTAACATACATATGCTGTTATTCTTTGTGGTTGATTGCTAGCAGGCGTTGTGGCAATTAGAAAATATTGAAACCTGATTTTCAGGAATCATAATGACACCAGGTATGTCTATGTGCATTCTCAAAATAAAAGTAAAATAACCACTGAAATGAAAATAAAAATTACTTCCTAAATATTTCAAAGCACTCGATTTTGAGAAATACAGGGTGTGCACCTCAACGCAGATATAGATCTTAATACGTGTCTCTGTACACCTCTGTACCGTCGATGAATGTCTTGATAGTGCTATGGAATACATTTCAGATAGCTACTTAGTACTTACTCCCTTTAATAAGTTTAAACCCTGTTTACCTTTCAATATGTCAATTTGTAAAAATATGACCAGTTTCTTCATAAGTCACAATGGGGATAAAAAGTTGTCAAGAGCCAAAATCTAAATATTAGAAGCCTATATTACACAGATTCTGATACATGAAAAAGTTCTGAGTATCAGCTCCATACTCTTAAAATATGTACAAATGAGCAGAAGCCACACTGGTCAGAAAGCTTGTGGCTGTGGTAAGGACTCTTCTTTAGATACTGCAGTCTGTGATGTTGTGGTTTGCTCTGATGGTGCTGTTTGAGGTGGTGCTGTTGATGATGGTGCTGCTGCTGATGCTGACGGTGCAGGTAGTGATGCGTCCCCCTGCTGTTTCGGTGCTCCAACCGGAGACGCAGTAGGAACTTCTACTTTCGGCGTGAGAAGTTCTGGTTGAGGAGGTGGGGGTGATTTCTCAGCCTGAGCACCGGTAGATCCTGCCTCCTCTTCTTTGCTGGGAGTTGGTTTCGGTGACGACTGTTCGGCAAGTTTCTGACCCTCAAAGGCTTTCCTCATGGGCTGTGTGGGTCTCATGAGAGGCCGCTTGGGAGTGGTGCCCATAGGAGACTTCTCAGTCCGAGGTTTCATGAGACTTTTCAAAACATTGTCCATTCTTGCTACACGTTTCTGTGAGCGCCCACTCTTTGCACTTGCTAGAAGGTAGAGAGAAAACGATTTCCATTAAGCAAGAGTTATATTAACGATGGAAATATCATATTTAGGATAAATGTGAACATACTTTAACAACATGATAATTACCAAACCTAGATAAGTTTCTTCTTGCTCTATCCATACCTTTTCTAACACTACTATGCTGCTGGGTGGGATCAGTGGGTTGTTAATTGCTTTTTGGTGTTTTTTTGAAAAAGAAACACCTACTTAAATGTAGCTAGTATGTTCAAAGCAGCAATTCAACATTGTATTATTCTATTTGCTCTTAGTATATCTATACCTTCTCAATAATTATTCTACCTGGAATACTCTTTCTTACCTGGAGTAATTGCCCTTCTTGGTGTGATAGAACTTGATGTTGACATATCATCAAAATCAAACTCTGCCACTTCAACATTTGGTCGAGAGCTGTAAATACAATTGATATTTAATTCAATAATGGATTAGTACAGAATTCAATGGGCCTAGAATTAAGCTTTTATCAGTTGCATTCACACAAACTACAATATTTTTCATGGTTTGAATTCCTAGATTTCAATAGGTTAGTGCTCATATTTTTCTAATTTTCTATTTTTATACACGACTGGTAAGTTATATTTTACAATTGATCCTACGAATTAGAACATATACATACAATAAATTGGTAATCAAGCTAATTCTGTGCATCCTGTTTCTAAATCCTTGTTAAGACCTTAATTATAGACAATAACAACTACACATGAGCATTGAATTTGTAATCAATACTACTGCATCATAAGTATCATGAATATTGGAGCGATATCAAGAGAGGAAATTCTGTATTCCTTCACACCTTCCACAATGCACATATTGGGAGTTGAAGGAATTGCTACACATTTGGCATTCTGATAAGCTTGTCTTGAGAAGTATGGCAAGAGTTAGCCTACACATGTTTTACCTTTTGCTTTCCACCTGGTTCTCTTCCACCTTGTTACTACTGGGTTGTGTCTGACTCTCTGAGGTGTCCATCTTCTCCGGGGAAGGAGAGCGCCTGCCAGGACACTTCCATTCCAGCTCCAAGACTTTGTCAGTGCTAATCTTGTTATACAATGTTACAATATCCTCAGGGGAGGGCTCCCAAGCTGTCTTAGCTTGTCCTTCCTCATCATCACTCCCATCAACACACCAGTTCTCCTCAGTTTCATTTCCCATTTTCCGAAAATGTCTTTTAAAATTGTGCAAGTTCAGCAATCAATATCCTCTCTCCTCTTGTTACTTGTAAAACATCAAGGTCTTGGGTGTATACTTAACTGCAATAAATAAAGCAAATTTGTTGCATTACAATGCAGATATGTATAGAAGACAGATTCGACAATTGAGGTAAGTTCTTTGTGAAAGAAGCAGCTGTTATTCAATTATTATTTTCAATTTCAGGTTTGGTGTAACTTTATTTTAAATATTTTCTGTATTTAAGTGCATTCTGTTTTTTTCTCTTCAATTTAAGCTTTCCATCCTGCAAGTTTGATTGCTTCATTTGTTACCCAGTTAGCTGGGGTCTGGGACTTAGCCAGGATCTGTCGTGCCTGTCTTATGGTCTTTTTTGTGACAAAATGTTTGCCACCCAAACATCTTTGGAGAACTAATATGTGAATGTACAAACATACTTTTTGTCTCAAATCCGCAAACTGTTGATTTTGCTCATTTAGGTCCCATTGTAAAATTTGCCCATGGCCAACAATACAATTGTATTGTTGGCAATGGGACCTAATGAGCAAAATCAACATTTCGCAGAGCTGAGACAAAAAGTATGTTTAAGGAGGCCTTTCCGGATGCTCGCAATCATGCAACAGCGTGAGTGAGAATTCACCTAGAAATCCATACAGGGACCGCAAAAGTTTTGACGCTTTATGACAAAACCGCTGTTATTGGATAAACGTGAAATGATTCATGTGCATGAATGAATGTGCATTGTTGTGTGAAAATTCCCACGCACTGTCAGCTTCGCTCGCCCTCGAAGCCATGCTTCCTAATATTACATACACATATTAGTGCTCCAAAGAGGTTTTGCCAAGTTTCGATGGCATACTCAAACGTTTGTCACAAAGTGGAAAAAGCGGTTGCCAAACTCGAGTCACTATCCTCTTTGCTCATCCAGAGCCTCATCTGGAATCTAACCCCCCCCCCCCCCCCACTTAGTTTCTCATCTTTCCAAACATTCTAATCCTGTCTATATTCTGTACGTTTTTTACTCTCCCCACAGCGACTTTAGATCCACCCTCCCTATTTCACTGGTGTCTTGCCCTCCCTTCTTACAGTGTTTAGAGTAAGTCTAGACTCTCAACACACAAAATATAAAAAACAACAACTTTGAGTTAGAACTTCAGTGTTGGAAGTCCCATCCTTCTCAGTTTGCTTGGCCATAACTTGATTAGCAGTAAAATTTACAAATTTTATTGAAGTGCATTACCAACTGGACAGATGGTGTCTGACTCTACCATAACAGCATTTACGTAAGACACACAATTCACTGCAAACTCACCAAAAACTTAGTTTACCGCGCTTTGTTCGTGAATATGGACGCCATGACACTTCTCGCGAGATTTGTAATCCAAAACGAGATTTGAAAATAGATCGCTGTGATTGGTCAATTTTTCCAATGCACGAATTTCAATTTTGGTCAACAAGGAATATAGTGAGTTTTGTTTTGTTATTTTTGAGGAATATCTATGGTTTATTTCGTCCTAAACTAAATGTATTCAGATAATGTATTACTTGAATCCTATATCTGATGGAGGCTTTTGATGGGAATTCTTTCTATGATCACCAGATTAGATGTTTTTTTCTCAACATTTGGTCATGGTGGACTGTAATCCCAATCACTTCACATGTTGTCATTGTTGAACTTGAAGTTCATGTTGCCATGATCCATGTTCATTGTTTTCAATATTTGTAATAAAGTAACAATATGTTTTGATGCGTTTTACATGAATATCTGGTTCAGGTACACTTCCCAGTGTGTGGCTGATCTGGTGTTTGTGTAACTGGTCTAAGGCAGGGAGGATCTATTTTTGATTTTAAATAGATGTAGATCTATAGATAGTTATCAGGTTATTCACATTGAGTTAGAAGTGACTGCTTCAAGTAATGGAGTATTTTCCATGGTGTGCATCCTCTACCCTCAATGGCATTATTTTGAAGACATCCCTAACCCCTTACTTTGTCAGAGTAAGGCCTTCTTTGATAGCGAACGATGCTCAAAAGTGCAGGGTTCGACCTTAATATTTCTTGCTAGGTGCAAAGAAAAATCTTGGCATCCACAAGTAATATTGATGTTGCATGAAAGAGCCTAACTCTTGCAATCAGATATCTTGCAATTAGCTGTCCTGACACGGCTGACAGACACCTCCCTTCAAAACTATGCATATGATAACTTAGAATTAATTTCTAGGCTCTTAATCTAGCTGACATCACATTAAATTATGCGGTTGGAAGCGTAAACTTCTAACCCCATTATAATCTGTGAAGTTTCCAAAATGTGAGCAAGGTACTATATAGTCTGTCTGACTGGAGTTTGGCAACCGCTTTTTCCATTTTTTGTGACAAAACATTCAAGTTTTCCATCTTAACTTGGCAAACCTCTTTGGAGCACTAATATGTGCACTGTATACATGTATAAACATACTTTTTGTCTCAACTACGCAAAATGTTGATATTGCTCATTAGGTCCCATTGTAAAATTTGCACATTTCCAACAAATACAGGGCTCAACGACAGTCTGTCAACGCTAAGGATGAACCTGTGGCCCCAGGCCAGTAAAAAATTCCCAAAAATAGCTTCGGGCCAGTAAAAAAAGACCTCAACTGGTCCTACAAGACCAGTAAACATTTGGAGACATTCTTGCTAAAAAGGTTACCCCCTGAGAATGTCCCCAATTGTTTTTGAAATAAATGAAGATAAAAGTTATAGATATAAATGTTGTGGTGAATCTTATATGCAATGTTCTTTCTTGTTATGGTATTGCAGGACCAGTAGATGCTAGGTGTTACTGGTCCTACAGGGCCAGTATCATTTTGAGTTAGCGATGAGGCCTGAAATACAATCTCGCATGTTTGTATTGTTGGCAATTGTTGGAAATGGGCAAAGTTTACAATGGGATCTGATGAGCAAAATCAAGATTTTGCAGAGTTGAGACAAAAAGTATGTTTATACATACATGCATTAGTGCTCCAAAGAGGTTTGCCAAGCAAGTACCTACCTTGTTTTATAGTATCATCCAGTCTTTATTTTATTGAAATCTGTCCTAGATGTTTGTTTGGCACAATTTAGAAGTTGAGCCTAAAGAAAGTTTCAAAGAAGGGGGAAGAAGTTTACTAAGTGTGCATGCTCAGGTGGCAGAATTTCTCAATTATTTTTGACATTTCCTTTGCTTCAACTTTGTGCTTGATGTAAAGTTCACTTACCATATGGAGCAGGTAGTTTCTGTATAAATTGCTATTGAGCCTGAAGTACTTGATCCATGCCCTTGTATTTATCATGGGCACGTTTGATAGATATGCCTAGGGCACTGGGCCTGCAGCAGTGCTCAATGCTTGGTTAGGAAAGTTCACTTGCCATATAGTCCTTGGGCCAGGGTCCATATTTTGGCAAATAAGTACCAGTTGGGGGACCGCAAATAACTCTTAAATACTTTCAAAGCCTTTGAGCCCCTGTTCAAGTCCCTGCATGATGGACATCTGTATCTGATAGCCGTTTTGAGATATTGACCTAAGGTGCCGGATATGTCCCTTTTTATGCCAAATTGGACAATTCAAAGGTTATATGCGGCAGTGTCTTAGCCAGGATTTAGAAACTGGGTGCCTAAAATCGACAGAACTACTTTGTAAGATTTGTGGGCGTCCAAATTTTTAAGGGCAGGGCTCAACACCGTAGATACCCAATCGTCATGACTATCTAATCTTGGAAAATCATCATATCCGGCAACCTGAACAAGCACTCAACTTGTCCGATTTCAGGGCGATTTGACTATCTAATATTTGATCAACACCTCTGACTCACTCCCTGCTAGCTGGAACAATGTGTGCTCAAGAGACCCATAAACAGATAAGAATTCTCTTGAGAGATTCAATATTATAAAGCCATTCTGCCATTGTTGTCACTGCCACAGTGCCATGTGAGCAATTGGCGATAATTGGCAATTGAGCAGAATGATATACTAATAGTCTAATACTTCTTCATACTTTCTCTGTTCGTACACAATTAGTTCTATTTTTTACATCTTGTTTTTCTTTTTCTATTTCACCTGAAAGTGCCCCAAAATGCATCTTGGAGCATCTAATTTTCAAAATTTTCTGGGGGAGCATGCTCCCATGATGATCATTAGAATGGAAATTGAGAGGTACATTTATTGAATTTATAACAGGATATTTTGAACAACAATATAGTTCACAGCAACCTTAAAATGTCTTCAAGTTTAGAGGCGGAAATAAAATGGGCGAGAAAAATGAACAGAAATAACATCAAACCTGAAGTTTAGAAAAGATAAAATTTCATTGTCTTTATGTCAAGGTTTAATAAGGTAATTGTTATAAAATTGGCCGGGCTACCTAAATGCCTGGCGGGACTATCTGATCTTGGGTCCAACTTGCCCTGCCTGATTACCTGGGTTGGCCGGGTACTGTTGAGCCCTGAAGGGGGATCACAATATACTCATATTTCAATCATAAACATATATTAATTCATCAAAATAAGGCTTGATATCATTAAACAATGTCATGGAAATTATAAGGACATGAAAAAATTCAATTATAAGCTTGAGATTTTGAGAAATTCCACACTTGAATATTTGGGTGTCCTGAGGGGTTCTTTTTAAGGGTTTGGGTGTCCAAAAAGGCACCCAGATGCCCTGCTGGCTAAGACCATGATATACGGTTCCCCCTACTGGCCCAAGGACTAATAGCTGCACAACAAGAAGATGATACAAAGATGTTGATCCTTTAATAATCCATGTCTGTGTGTTACTTTCAGGGCCAGTGTGATTATCAGGCCTCAGCAGTGTAGTAGATATGGAGAAGAAGCAGCACCGTGTGAAGGTGGTAGTGCGTGTGCGGCCCTCCAAGGACGCAGCAACAATAATCCATGTCTGTGTTACTTTCAGGGCCAGTGTGATTTTCAGGCCTCAGCAGTGTAGTAGATATGGAGAAGAAGCAGCACCGTGTGAAGGTGGTGGTGCGAGTGCGGCCGTCCCAGGACGCGGAGGACAGCAGCTGGGTACGCGTGCTGGAGGACGGCAAGACACTGGAGACCACTAACTGGAGGAACATGGAGGAGAGCCTCAGATACGAGTAAGTAACAGTGGGAGGTAGTGTAAGACACTAGAGACCACTGAATGGAGGAGAGCCTCAGATACGAGTAAGTAACAGTGGGAGGTAGTGTAAGACACTAGAGACCACTAACTGGAGGAGAGCCTCAGATACGAGTAAGTAACAGTGGGAGGTAGTGTAAGACACTAGAGACCACTAACTGGAGGAGAGCCTCAGATACGAGTAAGTAACAGTGGGAGGTAGTGTAAGACACTAGAGACCACTAACTGGAGGAGAGCCTCAGATACGAGTAAGTAACAGTGGGAGGTAGTGTAAGACACTAGAGACCACTAACTGGAGGAGAGCCTCAGATACGAGTAAGTAACAGTGGGAGGTAGTGTAAGACACTAGAGACCACTAACTGGAGGAGAGCCTCAGATACGAGTAAGTAACAGTGGGAGGTAGTGTAAGGATTCGCAAAAGAAATTATAGTTAAAGAATTCTCTTGCTGGAAATAAAGTACTTGTCAAACAAGGAGACTCAGATACAATCATTGATCAGTGCTAGGAATTGCCAAAATTGTATCCGTTCCTAACCTTGCTGCCTTCAAAGTCAGATGGCACCTCAATATTTGATTTAAAACAAAACATGAACCTCATAAACATCTTGCGGAATATTCATATATGAAAATCTATATAATCAAGTGATTTCAACAGGAAAATGACCTTATATTCTAGAATAATTCCCTTTAAGTAGATTTCCAAAGTAACACTTTCTTGCTGCTGTGTTTGTTTTCAGGTTTTCTAATGTATATGGTGAGGAGGCCAGTCAGGAAGAGCTGTACCATTCATGTGTGAGGGACATCCTTACCCCTTTACTACATGGACAGAACTCCTCAGTATTTGCCTATGGACCCACTGGAGCAGGTAAGATTCACAATACTGAACCCAATACCATTGGAAATGCATGCAAGATCTGTCACATTGATAACATTTAGCAATATTTTGAGAAAGGTCTAACTAGCATTCCTTGTTGGGGTTGACAATCTCTACCCATAATTTTGTTTAAATATTATATATTCAGCGTGTTACATAAATTTACATAACCACTTGGCAAGAAATGTTTTTGGCAGAGTCCTCAAAATGTAACTCACCTTTGTTTAACCGAGTGGTGGGGCAATTGGAGGTGCCGGTGGGGCAAGTAAACTTCAGGGGCAGCTTTCCCCGCTCAACAATGTTTTGGACATATGTTGCACCAGATATATGCTATTGGTAGTACCGGTGCTACAGAAATCTGTTCTGAGAAATACCAATCATGTAATTTTATACCCTGGATACATCTTCTGTGAAACACTGTGGTAGCAGGTCCAATAAAAGTTTCAGTTAAGTATAGCATTAATAATTCAATATCATTTTGTGGGTATCGATGTTGGCATCATTTAGTTTCATTCTTACCAGTGCCCAGCCCTACTTTTTCAAAGACTTTTCTATAAGGCTACCCAGCAGGATCTCCATATAACCTGAGACTGTCTGGTGAAGAATTTCTTTAGAGTTCATGTTTCTCTCGTCTAGGCAAGACCCACACTATGATCGGGAAGGAGGAGGACCAGGGTGTCATTCCCCGCTGTGTCAACGGAATCTTCAGCCTCATCCAGGAGCAGGCACAGCTGCCCGAAAACAGCGACTGGAAGTTTGACGTCTCATTTGGCTACCTAGAAATCTACAACGAAAAGGTAAGTACTGTATTTGGGAGAAATATCCAGTTAGGATGGGTATCTTGTGTAATACTAGCCTGAGCTCTTTCCCAAATACAAACTATGCATAAATGAGTTATCTAAGAACACACGTGCTATTCAATTTAATCAATTGGCTTATATTTTTTTCTCTGATTACCCCATTACTTGATTGACTAAGAAATCAGGTTCTCAAAGAATCGTGGACTATTTGGAGAACTCAACCTAGAATATTGCATATAACTTCCAGAACCAGCATATTCTTCTTTTGTGTGTTTTCTCACCGGACTTCCAAAGATTTTTCACCAAACATTTTTATTGGTCATATTTTATGAGTAATAGGGTCCCTATATGGAGGAAATGCCATTTATACTGAATGGGATAATGAATGCATTGTACACTGGTTTGTAAAATGACATCTAGAAATTGACATATTAAGAAATTCCTAACCAAATATTTGGTGTCAAATTCGGCTGGCTAAAGCGTTTTCCACCTTTTCTCTGTTGGATGGCATCTCTATGGCTTTACTCTTATTGTCTAGCCATTATCCTTTTGATTGATATCTGTGTATCTCTCTTGTAGGTGATGGATTTACTGAATACACAAAATGTTGACTTGCCAATTAGGGAGAACAAAGAGAAGCAGATTTTTGTGTCTGGTTTGACGGAGAAGTCAATCCAAAACTTTGAGGAATTCACAGCGCTTTTTCAACCAGCATCAGCTAACAGGTATGTATAATTTTTCGTCTTTTCCCCTATCTTTCAAAATCCTTGCCTGCTTTTTCCTTCAGGGACTTAGCCAGGACCTGTCTTGCCTGTCTTTTGGACAGGCAGTTTCCTGAAAAAAACTTTTTGAACAGGCAAGATTTTCTATAAAGATTTTTCAATTTTGACATTTTTGGGGGAAATAACCAAATATATTTTAAGCAAACCATCTTCTAGGATATAAATGGAGTGTAAATATTGACCTTTTTGACACAATAGGCTATTAGATGTAGTTGGTATAGGGATATAAATCTATGGGTAGAAATTCTGGAATTGCTGTTTTGGACAGGCATTTTTGGAAATCTGGCTAAGACCACCTTGTAAAGGGTTATCAACTATCAATTTTTAAATTCTAACTAGTGTTCTAATTTCAACAATTTGATGAGAAATAGAAAATGTAACCATTCCATGCCAGAAGTTGCCCTTCAAATGTTTCGTATGGACCTATTGTACTTCAGAATATAGCATGAATTTACAAAATACTTATTTTAATAGGAGAGTTGTAGGTTAGTTTCCGGTCAGCCTAGTTCAAATACTTTTCTGTATACATGTTTTTGTCAGAAAGACCACCAAAATAGTCTGAGTGCTAAAGGCAGGAATTGTAAATATATATAAACCTTAGTTTTAATTATTGTTCTCTATTAGAAAAGAAAATAATGGAAAAATTAAGAATTATACCCGAATCCTTAAACATTTTCTCAACATAGTGAAAATACTTGCTGCTTTAAGTTTTCTTGTTTTTTTCATAGTATCATAAAACAAAATGCCATTTCATGAATGTTTAATAAAAACTGCTAATTTTCTTATTTAAACACAGAACCACTGCTGCAACCAAGCTGAATATCCGCAGCAGCAGAAGTCACAGCGTTCTTCTCCTGAAAGTAAAGAAAACACAGAAGGTGGCGCCTTTCAGAAAACTACACGGCAAAATGTATCTCATCGATTTGGCAGGAAGTGAGGATAATCGCCGCACCGGTAACGTTGGTGTTCGGTTAAAGGAGAGCGGCGCAATCAACTCCTCTTTGTTGGCTCTCGCCCAGGTTGTCGATGCTCTCAACAAAGGGCTTACGGGCGCACGTATCCCTTACCGCAACAGCAAGCTCACACGTCTACTCCAGGATTCATTGGGCGGAAACAGCCACTCGTGTATGATCGTAAATGTCGCCCCAGAGGAGCAGCACTATCTCAACACAGCAAGCACACTCAACTTCGCTCGCAAGAGCAAGAAAATCGTCAACACAACATACACCAAAGAGACATTCGGGCGTCCAGTACTCAAACGCGTTATTAATATGGACGATGAGTCTCCCGAGGCAAAACGCCCGAGAACGGCCCCCGCATCGCCGCGAAGGTCTGCGAGCCCCCCTCACATGCCCCTCGTTGACCCTGCCCCCTTTATCAGCCCCTTTCTGCGTAGAACCAAAGCAGCTATAGAGGAGAGCATGAACGGTCGATTAGAAGCCCTGGAGGCGAGGCTAATGCAGCAGATGGTGGAAAGAGTGGGCTCCAGTTCGTCAAACCTGAATAAATCTACCCTGAATAGTATCACACAGTCCATGGCAGGCATCAGTAAATCTGTGGTGTCAGAGGTACTAGGATCTCATCGACAGGCTTTGAAAGACCTACAGCAGGAACATGTAAAAGAAAAGCCTCGACGAGTCCACTCTAAATCAGGTAAGAGACTTCATGCATAGATACCATGTACATTACAAATATTTGTCTGCTAAAAAGTATGCCCACTGATATTTGATGGCTTCGTATGTGTTTTTTCAATCCAACTAAACCCTTCTGAAAACCCTACCCTTTATATAAGATGATTATTTTTAACTTTTTGCAGAATTAAAGCAAATGATATTGCAGGGCTCAACATAATAGATAGCCCCATAGTCATGACTATCTGATCATGGAAAATGGCATTTCGGGCAGGGCTGAACAAGCTCTCAACTTGCCCAGCTTGACTATCTATCATTAGAATGGAACTGGAGAGGTTAGAGGTACATTCATTGAGTTCATAACAGGATCTTTTTAAAAACAATGCCTGTTAAGGCTGAGCCCTGTATGGCACACATCACAATCACCAATCTATAATTTGTGTATTTGGTCAAAAGTAGTTGTATGGTTTGTTTCTATTCTGTTTTAAAATTGTGTTTCTCTCTTTGTTAAAGCCAAATTCATCACAAAAAGTAAGGAAAATAGCCCTCACTCAGCCACGGAAAATGACAGTCCACTTTTTGTAAAACCAGCACTGTTCAAGAAGAAGAAATTCAGATCAACTGCTTCTATTAAGAAAGAAGGTAGGTATCCATATGAGTATAAACATTTGAAATACAATGGTCAAATTAGTAGGAATTACACAAATCAGTTCATTGTTGATCAACTGCTCTTGCCTAGCCACCGCTGGCCGTTACAAAAGCGCTCTCTTGTTCCCCTTGAGATCGTCAAGGGATAAATTAAACTGAATCCCTAAAAACAAACCCTGATTTAGGTTACATGAATCCCTATAGATGTTTCTGTGAGTGTCAGTAAATCCTAACAACTCATACTATGCTAGATAGAATTCATAGTAACATGGTCTTAGACAGCAGGGCGTCTTTTTGGACACCCAAACCCTTAAAAAGCACCCCTCAGGACACCCAATTTTTTTGTGAGGAATTTCTTAAAATGTCAATCTCAAGCATATAATTTGACTTTTTTCATCTCCATGTAATTCCCATGATATTCTATAAGCTTATCATGCCTTATTTTGATAACTTCATACATGTTAATGTTTGAAATCTGAGTATATTGTGGTCCCCCTTTAAAAATGTAGACGCCCAAAAAATTTACAATTGCCAATTTTGGGCACCCAGTTTCTAAATCCTGGCTAAGACCCTGGTAAATCGTAACAACTCATACTATGCTAGGTAGAATTCATAGTAATGTCATGATTTCTCATTTGCAGTTTTATTTCACATTCATAATCTTGATCTTTGTATATTTCCAGAAGACTCACCGCAGCAAGAGGACAAAGGAGCCTGCTTTGTGAACATACAGAAAAATGAAAAAGATAGCAGCGATTGGAAAATAGTACTCAACCCAGAGTTGCAGAAAAAGCATGGTAAGATGCACCTCTTCAAATGAATATCCTTGACGTTGGGAAGTTCAAATTTGGGAACCTGTCCCATACGAAACTGGCAACAATTCAACACTAAATTGAAATTTCCTTGTATTCTAAATTTTGGGGGTTCATAAGTTTTAGATTTTACGCTAAACAATTATAACATTCTCTAAACAATTAAACCTTGTACACAATACACTGAAAATGTTCATAGGTTTCAGAATGGGGCAATACACATACCAAAATAAACGTCTGTAGCCCGAATAACTTAAAAAGTTTTGTTGACAGTTTCAGTTGAAAGGGGTAGTTTTTAGGCAGGGATTTAGCATGTCCGAAAAATAAAAAGTTCCTCCTGTCCTTATTAAGAGACTCGGCTACTTATAATACTTATACCAACAATATCTATTAGTTTATAATGTTAGTTGGTGCTGATTGCACTTCAGCAATACCTGTATAGGAGTTGTCTGTTGGGAAAATATGTAGTTGACAGCATGTAAAAAAATTTGAGTTTCGCTCATAAACGTCACTTTTTCTGCCATATTGTGGCTTAGTTGTGACTAGCCAGTTGTAAGTGGTTGAGGTAACCGGAATACCCAGCGAAAACCACTGCCTACCGCCAAGTCACTGACAACTTTCTCACATGCCCCGTATTGGATTCAAAACTCAGACAGTTTTAGAAAATATAAGTAGTTCGGTTGCATTTGTGTTATGACTTTTTAAAATTTTGTTTTGTAGATAGTTTGGTACAACAAACAAGACCTTTTAACAGCCTAACTTAGCAGCGGCCATGATGTTTGGTTGCATTTCTTTTATTGATATAAGTTTTTAATCTTGTTTTGTAGACACAGATATCCTGTCAGTGCTGAATTCTGGGTCAGTGAAAGAGCTGCAGTCACTACAGAAGATAGGCCTGAAGAGAGCCAAGCTCATACATGACTGGCGGCAGCTACATGGTCCATTCAACACTGTAAGTATGACAGGCTGGGCCAGGGCAAGTAAAACTCAGTCTCCCTGCTGGGTGAATTACTATGCAAATGATTTTTATGTAGGACCAGTATTTTATAATTGGGTTTCTAAAATTGGTAATCATTAAAACCTTGTTATTTTTGTTGTTGTTTTTTTCAAGGGAGACTACAATACTTTCAGATGACAACCACGAAAATGAAATTACAAATTGAGAAAGTACCTTTCATTAATGTCTTTGTAATTGCACGAAAGTGATAACTGAAAGTTCTTTTTTAAAATGGTACTTTGAAGAATTCCAAAACATTTGGGTGTCCTTATGAGTGATTTAAGAGAGGTTTAATTCATACAGTAATTAAGTCAATTTTATGAATATTTAAACTCTTACTGATATAATATAGTACTTTTTTGATACAGTGTATTTTTTCTATGTGATATTGTATCGAGAATTGGTATCTATCCATACTCGTAGGTAGTCAATTATATATTTGTTTTTCTCAGGTGCAAGGTCTGGAGGATATTGATGGTATCACCAAGAACTTCGTCACAAGTTTCACCAAGGTAAATTTTTAATATTACATAGGTCAGAAGTGTTCTCATATAAATGTCCTGGGGCACAGCAGGTTTTAGTGACTAACATGATGCAATTTGATTACAATATCATTACCAGGTGACTCTACTACATCAGCTTCCATATTGATAATGAATAATAGAGTGATATTTGATATTGCAAAGTTTCTGTACAAGTGTAAAGTAATAAATATCTGGATCAATCAATGAACATTAGTGATTGCTAGAGTTATGCTGAAATTCAATCTAGCAAAATTACTACCTTCTATCATCAAAATGTTTTACAAAGCTGATTAAATTTCTTATTAATGTAAATAAACATGTTTTTTTTCTGCTTCAGAGTAATCTAATGAGCAAGATGTCGTTTGCATAAGGACTATATGGTTTGGCAGCTTATACCTTCAGGATCGCTAGAGTCCTCTCTTCATCACATAACTACATCTCATCACATCATCGCCCCAGGAAAGCCTACTTCGTTCACCCTTTTCATACACAAGATACTTAGTATATTCGCAATATCATCGTTTTTTTGCCGACTAAGGTCAAATTATGGTTAAATTAGTTGCTAACTTATATGATAGTGGTAGCTAATTTGGCCAATACAAAATGATGAAAAAACCTAGAAAAAAGACTGAAACCCTGACACACAGCCGACACAGGTACTTACCTGATGCTGAGAGTACTCGGCAAGAGCTTTCCAATGAATACCAACATGACAGGCATATGTTTTTCAAAAATCTTTTTCCTTTGGACAAAAGTAGCCTCAGCATAGGAAACCCGAACACAAATCAGTTCCATATACTGTAGAACACACAATGTAAGTGTCTGTTTAAATATATAGCGTACATACTGGTGGTTCTGCTTTGCTATACTTTGCTGTACTTTTTTCTTACTGTACTGGCGCTAACATAAAGAAACGCTATGGTGCGAAAACTCCCCAATTCGCTATATTTGGGACACGCGTCATATGTGTGTTCTGCAGTATATATCACTGGCACGTATCAAGCAAGACTCAAACCTCGGACCTTTGGCAGCGGTGTTATACACAAGTGTTCAGGTACTGACAAGTTCTCAATAGTCCACACATTAGACTGCTAGGGTAAGCTGGGAGTTCCCTTTGAGATATGTATATATATGTGCTGATATGTGACTGTTTTCACAGAGAGATGTCAGTTTCTCACTCAATCAAGAAATATTTAAAAGACATTTCACCTAGTTTACTTAGCTTAAATTCACAACTTTTAAGTTGAAATGATAGCATTGTTGAGGTTGCTGGTGAGTAAATCCAGTGGTCTATTGATCACAGTCATCAGGAAGTGGACAGGTCTTTGCCATTATCAATCATATAAATCCTTATTGGCTATCAATTGTACTTTACTAGTCAGTTTCCAATGACATACACTCATCTGAACTCAAATGAGAAGTCCCTATACCATTCAAACCCCATGATTTGAACATATTTAGTTTCTCAGCAGAGCAATGAAATATATTACGAGGAGAAAACTGAACTGGCATTTTCCTTACATCTCAAAAACAGGCTAGAAATTTGTAATAGATTGAGTCTTATTTCATGAAATCTTAGATAATTACACTTGTAACTATCTAAATAAATATAAATAAGAGTAATATGAATGTTTTTGCATGTGTTATGAATGGAGATTTGAATGTGAATATTGTCTGGGTTTGTGGAGGTTTAACCCTTGTGCTACTGGTGGTTAATAAAAAATGAAGCGAAAAAAGCTGAAAAATGATGTAAACCCTGGAAAATGGGTACCCATCTGATAGGAATCAGCTAGAGCTACTCAATTAATTTAAGTGGTTTTCAAAAATCTTTACATCCTTTTTTTTTGGACGAAAGGGTTAACTGGTTTTATGGCTATATAGGTTATTTAAACAATTTTTGTACAAAGATTTTATGAAATGCATGCTAGAATAACTTATGTAGTATTTTTCAGGCATTGTAAAATAAATTGATAAATGGTTTGTCAAATCCCTTGCTCCTGTGAATGTTTTACCAAGATAAATTTATCAACTGTATTACATGCCCAATTTTTTGTTCCTTCACATTGTTTTGTTGAAGAATGTTATCGGGATTCTTTAGCATCATGAATGAGAGAAAACATTTAATATTATTTCACTGATGACAGAACAAGTAAATGCATATGTATAATGTTGTGGTCACATCAATAAATATTCTTTTGTAAATAAAATCGGGGTCCATTTTGTTCTTTCTTTTCTATGGTGTGCGTGTAGTAGACCAGAAACCTCATTCCCATATTTAAAGTTAATCTGCATACAACATTATCACCTTAGAGAGGCTTAGATGATAGGTCACCAAGAACTATACTCACGTTTACATTAGTTATTACAATTGGGTATATTGATACTTCTGTATCATGTCAACATTTTTCAAATCCACATGACAAAAATTAAAAATCACATTAGATAAACCCATTATCTAACTTATGCTGGGCGCTTTCAGCCTTATTCCATAGTGGGATTTGGAATTCCATTTCTTTTTTTAAATATTCATGATATATTTCTCAAAAAATTCTTGCTTTAATAAGAGAGATTAACATTACTACTGAAGGTGTTACTTGGCTGTTACAAATGGATTAAATACAATGTGCCTGTAACTCTTGTCAATGCAACACAAGTTGTAAATAGTATTAAATACAACAAAGTGCCATTTCAAGCCCCTTAGACATGAATCCTTAAAACTTTAAATTTCATACTGCTAAGTTCATCTCTTCACCTCAAATTTGTTGAAATGTCAATCATTTATTGAGAAATATATTCCATAGCATATAAGAGAAAACAGAGCCAAATAGTAAAATTAACAATTTATTTCATTACTTACAATGGATATGACAAGTTGCTTACAAGTTACTTCTTGTATTTCACATAAAACTCAATTCTACAAGTTAATATTCACATTCCTGGAACAAGCTGATATTTCTTGTAGGAGCTACTGTAATAACATTCCTATTTGATGTTCTACGGAATAAGTATAGGCAAAAATGAAATCTGACTGACATCTTTTCAGAATGAGCTACATACATATTGGAAAAATTTCTTATCTGCTGGTAAATGAAAAGAATGCTATTATCAACAATTATTCTAAAGATAACAGACAAAATTTATACTTCACTCACAATGTAATATAAGAAATCAATAGCTGGAAATATTCATTGATAGTTCGCCAAATACCACTGTTGTTCAACCAAATTGAATAAAATCCAAGTAGGGTAGTCCTTTCCAGAAGGTTTGAGGTTTTTTTTTCAAGCTTTTGGGAGTGTTGGTCATATATAAGCGTTTATGTACAGGATCGATCCTTACTAAATAAGGGAGGTATGGGCAAAAAATAATTGACAACTTTCCCTAGTGTTCCATTTAAGCCTCATTCTGTATTTTTTTTCACGAAAAGGGCACCTGTCAATTAATCTTATTGGCTCAACACCATGCCTGTATCATAAAATGGATCTGTCCTAGTACAGCATTTTCTGCATCTGTCAATATATAGTATGTATATCCTTCAATTGTTTATAGCTTCTTTCGTGGGCAAATCCATTTCAGCTCATTGCTGAAAATAAATAAAATATATATAAGACATAGCTTAACGTAAACATATAAAGGTAAATACAATGAGTGACCAGAACATTCCATTTGGCTACTATTTCAACCATCAACAAAGTGGACAGGACTAAGTGTACATACATGTACATAAATATTCCAGGGGTGACTAGTAGTTAGGAATATTAGCCATTATTAAGTCAACCACATTGAACAAATGTGTGAAGAATTGAAATGTAACCTAACGTTTGCAGTTTATGTAGCATTGTATATAAAATTTATTGAGCTAAATTTTTGAAATGACCATAGTCCATCAAAACTGCATCTCTCATTGATAACTTGAGGAATGGCTTCTGATAAAGCAAATTTTGAGAATTCTATCAAGAAGTTTTTATCAGATCCCTACCAAAACTTCCCCCTAAAATAGTAGGTGAATTCACACTTTATTTGCTTTTTTACATAAGTACCGTAGAGCAAACAAGAAGAGCTCCAAGCCAAAGTGTTGAGTCGTTGACTATCCAATGACTTACCATTCTGGATCTTGCACTGACGAAGGGCCTCATTAAATCCAGCACATAATGAAAGATCGCTTTCGTAATTTTTGGCACACTCTAAGAATTGATTCAGTTCATTGGAGCAGATCATTGGCTGCTGTGACTGCTGTTGGACTGGTGCGATGGGTTCCTGGTATTGTGCAGGTGGCGCCTCCTGGTGGCCACCACCCCCCATACCGCCAGTCATGGCTGCTCCAAGTGTGTGACCCTAGGGAGATAAAGAAGAAGTGATAATTGCATTACTTATTTCCTTGTACAATGTATAAATTCTAACTAGAAATGTTTTTACAGCGTGTGACCATAGGGAGAGGAAGAAGAAGTGGTAAGTGCACTATTTTTCCAATGTACAATACATAAATTCAATCTAGAAATGTTTTTACAGCTATAATAATGTAATTCATCATAGTAAGTTCCATTTATGATTCAAGCAATTTTGGTTATAAATACAATAAATCCAATGTTACATAACTGCCCATTTTGTGTGTAGTTACCGAATCTGTTTAATCAATTGGCCATATGAGGAATCCATAGATTCCATACAAACTCAAGCTTATAATACAGGTGAACTTGGATATGACAGACCACTGTACGACAGATTTTTGCAAATGACGGACAATATGCTTGTCCCAGGCTGATGCATATCAAGTATTCGTCATATGTATACGACAGATTTTGCATATGACGGACCAATTTTTCTGGTCCCATGGAGTCAGTCATATCCAAGTTCACATGTACTTTTATATAGGCTTAGAACTATATTAAGCCACTAATGCTTACAGCTGTCTAAGCAAGCCTTGCAAATTTGGTGAGATCTTTCAAAAAAAGCATAATTGGGAAAATATTTTAGTGAAAACTTTTTAACAGATCACTATCAACATATTTCCTTCAAATATTTTGTAAACTAATTCTCAATTTCCAAGGTAACATCAGAAGGGTTAATACTGACCCCAACAGGTTAAGGATTATAAAGAAAGTGGAGAAATGTAAGTAGTTAAGGTAGTTAGCTTAGGAGTAGTACTGACCACAGCAGAGCCGACAGCTACACCTGCAGCAGTGGTGGCCATCTGAGCCATGAGTCCTGGCTGTCTGGGCTGAGCTGCCACAGGGGCAGGAGCTGCAGGGGGTGCGCGTGCAGGGACCGAACTGTACTGCCTGCAAAAAAACAACAATCATTTGAACATATCGCCCAGACAAGTCAACATTCACATTATTACCTCCCACGCCACTCTCTAACTAGCTTCTACAGGGACTTGTTCCCCTAAATTTGTCATATTTCTTAGACATATATAGCAGGAACTATATATTTGAAATATATTTAACTATATAGTTCCTGTTTTTAGTAACTTATTTTTCTTATTCCAAAAATATATTTAATGATATTGAAAAAGAGAAAAAAGTTAGTTAATAGGAGAATAGGAAAGTACAAACTCTGTAAGCCTCTTTTCATTATGTACATGTACTTTGAAACCATATATGTTATATATGTAGCACTTTGTTGTGTAAGGATTGGGCGGTTGCTGATGCAACAGATGATTCATTCCTTCTCTTATGGAAATATGGTACAAAGCCAGTTTAATTACTGGCTTACCTAAGCAAAAGATTTGGTAGCAGTTGACTTAATGTGTGATTTTATTGGATGACTACACAATGATTTTTTTCATTAAGCTTATTCTAATTACTTTCCTTCTAAACAAAGGAAATACTACATCCAAAATGATATATTTTGATATTTTCACCATTATACAGAATGTGCTTTCAGTTGCAATATGACATGATTCCTTTCAATCAAAACCAGTCACTCTTGCTGCTACCAAACAAATGGCACCAATAAACGGTACACCAAGTTTCAGAGGTGAGTAGCCCTTGGACATAATAAGAGAAACTGGCTTGTATAACAGGTTGCCTATCATTCTACTTCTCCATGGTGCCATGATGGTGGTCACGCTCATGAGTGTTTTTTCATCTCAAGTAGCGAATCTTGAGACCGAGTGTGACAAGGAAGGTTTTGTGACCTGTCAATTTCTACTATACTCGAGCCTTGACATAAATCCAGTTGGTCCGTCATGTGACAGATGCCTTACACTGACTGTGAGACAAGACATAAACTTAAATCACTGTTAAATGTAGGATATTTTTGAAAGACTTGTACATTTAAATACAGACATTCCATTTTATTGAAAATGCCTACTGATGGATCTACGTCTTTATCATTGCTATGAAGGCTGATGTGGTGGATGCCACCCAGTGACAATCATTTTATCGATTGTCACACTGCGGCAGCGCCCGTCAAAAAATGCTATGCTCCAGTCCAGGACTTTAATATTTGGACATCTCTGAAATCTCATTTGAAGTCCCTAACTCCAGGCTTCTGCATACTTTCTTGGGAGGATAGAGGATGAACGCAAGAATCTACTTCAGCATATACATTTTGAAAAGATTAAATCAGTAAGGCCAAATAATTCCATTATAGGTCCTTTAATTAGATCATAATTATTATATTTGAGCGATAATAGGAAATAAACTATGGCTTTGACGTTGTATAATTGCCATAAAAGAGGTGATATTTGTTGCTATATATCCAACATTTGGTTAAAGGTAGGTCATCCAGCGCCTGCTGTTCAGGTAGTGGTTCTTACACTTAGTTAATTTCGTGAAGCAGACAAGTGCATTATGGCTTCAGATAAAAGAAAACAGAGTTCAACTCCAAGGTCAAACTTCGAAGTACATCACCGGCTTGTTTCAAGAGATGCAGAATAGACAAGATGCGCATATGACTTTATTTCCTATGTTTACTGCGTAAAGCTCACCTTCTGGGAGCAGCCGGAGCTGGTGCCGGTCTGCGAAATCCTCCTCCTCCAGATCTGCGGGGCATGATGCTTGTCTTGTGGTTTCTTAGTACTGACTGAAAGCAATTTATTGACACCGTCACAGTGTCTGCGGTGGCTTACGAAATAAGCGTGTGGTCTCGTAATTTCTTTAGATCAGTGCGCATGCGTCCTACATCATGCAATTTCCGGCAGTTTAAGTTTGTTATGAAACCAATAGATGGCACCCCAGTGGCGCGTTGAATTAGCAAAGCGTTAACCTTATCAGGGGGACAGGGTGGGTTGAAGTAGAGATACTTAGATAACCTCCTCTTTATCTGTTAGCAATACATCAGCAAAACAACACACATTTGACCTAGCTTATAAGGCTAAGGATTGCTTGTTTTGTAGTTATAGCAATAATCAATTAACAGTCAACTATTTTTTGCCCACACAGCCAGAGAGAAAGATGGACCCAGTCCAAGTGTGAAAGAGCAAATAAAAAACTTTTTATTTTCACTACTGTTTTTTGGGGAGAGAAAATAAAACGTGGCTCTAGAGGAGGGTAAATAAAACTTCATTTTCCCGACCACTCCAGAGGGAGGGTAAATAAAATATTAGTTATCCTCGCTCTTCAGGAAGGTAAATATATTTCAAACTGGTTGGTTTCTAGGCTCATTATCCTGGCAAAGGGATCCAATTAATTTGCAAGAGTCGCAACGAAGATCACATGCATGTCTTCAGTATATTATAGAATATCATTTGTACGAAAAATATAAGGATCCTATCAACAAAATATGTATTTATCTATATGTATATCTATCAATATCTAACCTCTACTTGTTTGTCTGTATTTCTATCTATCTATCTGACAGTGGTTCAGGGAGCGCCTGTTTCATAACTTACTCAGGGTTAATACAGCAGGAAGAGCCCTGTTGTCTAGAGGTCCTCTCAATTTCAACACATTCTTGCCTGTAGTGGCCAGAACCACTGGAGTTTTTTTCTTGAAGATTAAGTAGTGCTGGATTTTTCACTTGGTCGTCTTTATCATTATATAACTGCATTTACTTTCAGATAGTTGTATTATTTTCTAGTCAATCAAATCTGGGTTTTTTCCTGCCTCATTTCCATTGTGCATGTGAAAACGATTGCAATTGAAGAGAAGACAAAGAATTTTGGGCAAAAATTTACAACCACCACTTCTACTTGTGCAGGTTCGACTGTATTAGGCTTTTCATGAGACAAGCAAATTTCTGAATGAAGAACAAGAGTGTAACGAGGGGTAGGGGACTACTATAAATAGAAAGGAAATGAAATATAAGCTTATCTAAAGTCATACTGTATAACTTATAATTTTTACAGGTATTAAATTTTTCACTTTTTAGTCGATTCCCCATGATAGTGCCAAAATAATATTCTTCAAATAAATATCAAATAAATATATGGGTTAGTTTGAGTGCTTGAGTGTGCGAAATTCAAGTAGCACAAATATCCTCCCGCAGGACTGAAAAGCGAAATTTTTAGCACTCCAAATTGAAGCCGTATACAGTACTACTATAGAGGATTTGAGTAGGAGCAAAAATAAGAATGAACAAATCAAACAGAGTAATATATGTATTTACATATGACTGGAACTGCATCAAGTACTTTTATTGTACAAAGCAAAATCAATCACTACAATACTGTACAAAAACCTGTACCAACAATACCATTCCACCACAATAGAGATACCTCAGGACCTTTTACTTTCACTACAGCCCAACAGAATTTAGGTAATGAGAAAGATTTCTTTTTTCTGATTCATTTAAAAACTTCAAATAATCTGCCTTTGGAAGGGATTCTCCATGGATCCATCACAGAAATGACAGGAGATATTTCTTAAGCCCCACCCAATATGCAATGTTCAGATAAGACATGAAAATAACACATACAAAAACCATAATGTAACAGTTTTTTCGCCCCTATGCTCATATCTCTATAGTAGATAAAACTAACAAATAATTTTATTTCAGCTCAATCTAGCACTACATATAGCTTGTATAAGCATAATTGAGGTTGAGAAGCTAAGATAGATGTTGGATTCATGATCAGAGTCATCAGTCTGTAACACAGCCAATGCGCTTGGTTCTGTTACTCAGAAAAAACAGTTTACCTCCTACTGCCTTAGTACACAAAGCCTTGGTACTGGTAATTGGCATATGATGTAATCGCCATAACATACATAAAATGACAGTCAAGGTTTTCCTCTCCCCAAGGAGAATATGAAAGACCTAGCCAGGAATCAAATGCAAAGTAGTTATGGATAGTATAGTTGGACAGGGGCAATATAAATAATGAATTATCAAAAGCATGGCTTGTACATGTTACCTCCAAACAATAGTGTGTGTCCACAAGGTTTTCTAACAAATTTTCACACATTCCAAATTTCTTTTTTTTTTATCGTTTCTTTTATTTATTTTGTACCTTTGCCAAAGTGCAAATAAATCTGCCCTCTCTTAAAATAAGTGTAAAAAATGAAACCAGTATCAAATTGGTCTCAGGTGTTAACTTCTGTAATCAACAGTGGGGCCAGACTTGGCTGCCAAAAATAAGTAACTAGCCAGATAAAAATACAAGTACATGTACATACATTCTTCTCTTTCTGTTTGGTGTTTGTCAATCAAAGCTGTAGTGGTATCAAACCCATTGTTGTGCAAAATAAAGTGCAAGAAATAGGAGACAGCTTTTCCAGATTTACAACTCTTTGAGCTGTACAGGTGAACTTGGATATGACGGACGCAGTGGGACCAGGAAAATTGGTCCGTTATATGCAAAATCCGTCGTATACATATGACGAATAGTTGATATGCATCGGACCAGGATCAAGCATATCGTTCGTCATATGCAAAAATCTGTCGTACAGTGGTCCGGCATATCCAAGTTCACCTGTACTAATTTGAAACCATTGACCACTGTATAGTTTTGCACTCAAGCTTAAATGGTTTATTAAAAGAATAACACATATCCACACTTCTTCTCAATGAATAGTATGCCTCTATCAAAATCAGAACCCAGTAAAGTTGGTTATTATCATTGAAGACCAATGGAGAAAAAAGATAGAAAATAGCAATATTTCAGCTGTGTGTAATAATGTATCCCTTTCTTTTTGTTGTTTGCATTGTCTTTGAGAGGGAAAAGGTTGGCTTTGCCCTTCAATAAATCCATTTGTTTTCAATTGAAATACCAATTGTAGGTTCCAATTCTTTGTAGTTCTCTGATATCTTATAAAATAAGAGCATGCCATTTTATCATAATTTTAAGTTCATTTCACTTTTCTGTAAGCCTCTTCAATGAAATAAGTGACACAAACAGGAAAATCACTTCCGTGGTAAAAATACACCCAGGGATTGCAATAGTCTTGATTGCTTGTTCTAGATAAATAGTCATTCATTTTAAGAATCATAGCCATATCAAATATGGTTGATCATTAAATAGTACATTACATTTTTTTTTACACGTGAAAAAATCATTCAAATGCATATGTGAAAAAAGTTATTTCTGATCGGGCATTCCCATTGATGAAAATCCTAAGCCTATGCCCCTGTGCGTGTGAGTGGTCATGCGCGCAAACTCATACTCCTTATTGAGGCGATTGAATAGTTCTTCCTGTTTCTGCTGTAACTCTGATTCCTTGGGTGGCTCAGAGCCGCCAGCCTGCTCCTCTTCCTTAATACCCATCAGTTTACGGAACTTGGCGCTCATCTTGCCGTCCGAATCCTGCGAGAAAACCGTCCCTCCCCAGAGAGCAGTATTGGGCTCCTGGAAATAAAAAAAATAACAAATTAACCCTTCACATTCTGATGCACGAGACAGCAATAACATTTTGAAATTATCTATACCCTGTCATGTTGGTATTCACTGGAAAGCTCTTACAGAGTACCCTCAGATGAGTACCAACCTGGCAGGGTTTTTGTCATTAATTGGGCTTTTTTGCATCATTTATTTTGCATCATTTATCTAAATTGGCTTCCAGCAGTTAAAGAGTTAAGTATCTCCGATTCTATTAGAAGCTCTATCCTAAATATTGAGAAACTGAAGGCCAAAGAAATATTTGAGGTCCCAAAATACTTCTTCAATGAAGAATGCTTACATTTCATTTTACTTATAGCTAAAACAATCCTAACTTAAGGATCACAGTTCTTGCAAAATGTTTGGACATACATGGTTGTCACAATACAATAAATCTATTATAACATGAATACTACAGTTCTTGCTAAAAGTTAGGATATATGTGGTTATGTGATAGTCAGCTAGCTCTTCACATTCGTATCTTAGGAACCCAGGGCATTTTGTAGTTACCAACACCACCTTATGTCAAACCCGGATTACTCACTTAAAACAGGAAAAAAGACATTAAAAAATTAGAGGCGTAAAATATGACTTACTTCCTTCACTTCTTTCTTTGAGGACCAGAGTAGCTTCCGCTTCTGAACCTGTTCAGCATACTTCAATGGGTTGACCGCTGCAGGGTTGTAATACTTGGGAACAGGTACGCCCGTTATCTGCTGAGCCTGGAAAAGAGGGGTAGGACTTAGATATTAGATAATAGGTAAGATGAATGGATTAATTTGTTAGACCTTCCAATGCTGAGGCTACTTTCATCCAAAGCACAAGGATGCAAAGATTTTTGTAAACCATCTAAACCCTGTCATCTTGGTATTCATTGGAATTTGGACAGCTTTTGCTGAGTACTCTCAGATGAGTACCATATGCCAGGGTTATAGAGATATTTTAAAGGATTCTTGCATAATTTTGTATCTGTCAAATTTGTTATCAGCAGCATAAAGATTAGATCTATAATCAAAATATCTGTACGATATGATAACAAGGTAAATAATTTACTCCACTCATGGTTCACTCATGGTGCAGTCCGGATGCTCTTTTAAAAGAAAATTTATTGAAGGGTTATTGTTGGTCAAGTACCTTTTCAAAAAGATGCTGCTGTAGAAGAACAGTTACTGGACAGCTAGGCCTCTAGGAAGACTGTTAATCAATATATTCTCTGTATGCTTAACACCATTTATCTAAATTCCATCTTATCAAAAGCTTTCATAAGTCAAAGCCTAGATATTGTAAGTATGAAACTAATGAATGAAAACTTTTGGGTATGTTAGTTTCAAATTAGGAGTAATTTATAATTCAATTATTAGTCAGCTGATACTTAACTTACCATAATCCAACCCTTTAGAAACAAAGTTAGAAGATATCTAAACAGTACAGAAAATATGAAAAATTGAGAACATTTCTGATCCTCATTGTATTAAGTTTGTTATGTGGTATTCAAAGCTTCGTACAGAATCATTATATTCCTGACTTCTATGAACTGCCTTCATCATCTTAGTTTGCTTGCAGCATCCTTAAGGTGAAAGTCATGTAACTTTGAATTCATCGAAACAAATAACAATGGAAATACATGTATATATAATACTAGGGACATGCCCTATCTAAGGATTTTCTATAAAACCAAAATCAATTCCAGTTCCCAACTTTCAGAAGCCCATTAAGAATATTTAAGAGTCAAGAAATTAGATTCCATATTCATCTTTAAAACCTTGCAGAACACACCTTGTCTTTCTAAGCCTAGTACAAAATTGATAACTAAACAAAAATTTAAGCTGTTAAGAATCAATTCTTGATTAACGTAAAAGCGACTTCTGGTAGCAAATCAGGCCCCTGATGTAGTAGATATTCATGATCTCAGTGAGAAGCGCCCAGCTTCACTGCCAAACTCCGCTTTATAGGGTTGGGAATCGGTTGCAATTTCATGATCGATAATCAGTTACAGCCAAACGATCGATTATCGATCATAATCAGTTCATCGCACTTTTGCAGTAATTGGGTACTAGAGGTCTAGAGCCTAATAATAAGTGATAGTCTATGACAATTACTTGCTATATTAGCACCTACCTTAACTTCGTTTTGAAGTGTTTTGGGGGCTTAGTTTCATAGCAAGAAAGCTGACAACATGTCTGTCATTTAGTTCTATATCTTGCCACTAGGTGTCACCTTTTCCGATTATTATCGATTGCCAGTTTTGTAATCGATTAATCAGAATCAGAGAGGTAAACGATTGATCATCGATTATAATCGATGATCGTCCAAACACTACCGCTTTGTATGAGCTAACTCACCTTTTGATAGCTAGCTGCCATGGTCTGCAGTAGTGCCTGTTGTGGGGTTACGCCAGAGGTGGCGCCACCAGCGCCATCCAGGCGAGAGAAGATGTTAGTACTGTTTAGAGGTAGGTTACTAGGCTTCTCATTCGGACCTCCTGAAACAAAACAAAATGGTCAATATTTCCGTAAAAAAAGAATGTGCACATCAATAGAGGAAAGATAACTGTTTTGTCTCTATGAAACATATTTTATTTAAAATAAACTATGTGCACACCATTGAAGGGAAACCAAAAAGTATAGGGGTTAACTCAAAGATTCTTAGATCTATCAATACCAGAACAGAACAATTATGTGCAATTCAATAAAAAAACAAAAGAAAAGATTATAACATTGTATGCATTTCTGAAATATGTGCAGAATGTGGCTTTGACTTATGGGACGAACAATAAATGTCTTGTGTTTGCCTTTCTGTTTGTGTACACTAGTGAACGCAAGATGAAACTGTTTTGTTTCTGATGAATTGATATATATATATATATACCATGTTTTATATTACAGGGTAGACAAATGTTTATGACTGTTAACTGAATGTCTTGTTGCTTCCCTCAAATACTATGAATACCCAATTAATATCTGCCCATTTTGATTAACCAGTTTCTATATCCAAGCTTGGACCCTTCTCTATGTTACATTCCCCTGAGATTACTGAGCAACTTACCAGCCAGGTTTTCTAGAAGAGCATGGTCCTGGTCTATCTTGGCTCCCTCCTTCAATAGACTAGCTTTCAGCTGTTCCTTGAATGTCATCTTACTGTTGGGAACTCTCTTGACCGCAGGTGACCGCCTCCTCTCCTTGCTCCGACTACGACTGTAGCTACGGCTCCTGCTACGCTTTTTGGGGCGCCGCCTAGTGAGAGAAGAAATTATATTTGGAATTTCATTTTTAGTCAGTTAGTCATGACTAGCCAGTTGCAACTGCTGGAGGAATCCGGACAACCCGGGAAAAAACAATGTCAAACCTAAAGTCACTAGCAACTTTCTCACATGCCTTGGGTGGGATTCAGACCCAGACAGTGGGTGGTGAGAGACAGCTAGCAGTCTGTGGCAATTAGAAAATGTTATAAAGATGTCATCGCCTCATGCATTCCTTGCTGCTACCCTGCCTGAGCCTTACTTTATTTCTTAGTGAGAATTTTAAGAAGAAATGATTGAAGTACAACCTTCATTTGGTGACCCTGATTTATTTTCTCTAATTTCTTATCATCCAGAAAACGTCTCTGGGGAGATTTGATCAGGAAAGGGTTTTCTAGGGTGATTGTACAGTTTGATGCATTCTCCATTCCAATGAATTTGATCTCATTGTTTTATCATGAATTAATAATTTCCCATTTAGTTTGTTTATTCCATAAATCTATCACATTCCATTGTTTTAACGCGTATTCTATAAATCATAGAATTTCTACCCTGCAATTAGTATATTACTTGACCGATAATATTTGATATGTGTGTAATAACATGTAGCAGATGACATGTAGCACATACCTTGGACTGCGACTCCTTCGATTTCTCCCGCGACCTAGTGGTGACCGTGACTTCTTGCGAGCGGGACTACCACTTCTCCTCCTGCGTCGTTTACGATCCCGGCTCCGGCTCCTACGCTTGCGTCCTCGACTTCCGCTTCTCTTTCGTCGCCGTTCTCTGCTCCGGCTACGACGTTTTCGACCCCTGCTTCGACTGCGACTCCTCCGCCGATCTTTGCTTCGGCTCCTGCTTCGACTACGGCTCTTGCTTGCCCCCTTCCCGTTCCCATTCTCACTCTTACTAGATTGTTTCTCTAATGTCTTATTGTTCACAGTCTCCTCTTTATGATCCTTGTCGAGACTCTTCCTGCTAGTTGCCTCTGAATTCTGGTTGCTGCTGCTCAGCCTCCTCACAGGACTGCTACTTTTCTTCTTGGGGCTGGGACTCCTTCTCTTGGGGCTATGGCTGTGGCTTCTACTCCTCTTCCTCCTCCTCCTCCTATCTCTGCTCCTCCTCCTTCTCCTCCTCTTTCTGTCTCGGGAACGACTCCTTGAGTGACTTCTGCTGCGATGCTTTCGATCCCTTGATCGACTCCTACTTTTCTTGGATTTTTTAGTCTTGAAGAAAGGATAAAGATAAGTTTAAATTAGGAACAGACAAGGACTTACCTGTAAATGAACTATAGTAGAACATGCCATTTTGATGTCACTAATACTAGCGGAGCCTGAAAGATTTATGAGTACTAAAAGAACTCCATAATCGCAGCAGTAATAACTACTATTACCAATAGTTTTATAATTCTATGACAATTCAGAGAAATATGGAAGTTTATGACTTCATTAAGTATTTCAAAGAAAGCACTTTTTCTCATGGCTTAAGTGACGAGATACAAACGTGTTAGTCCAAATAAATTTCCAAATTGCTTATAAGGAAGGTCACTAGGTGAGTTTCAGTTGCAAAGTAACTTTACACAGCTCCTCAACACTTAAATAACATCAAGGGGGACATCACCTTTCTTAGAAACCTTGCAGAATTTTAGCATTGCCAGAAACCCCATATTGTTGCATTCCCACTCAATAGATGATGTTGTACACTTCTTACCTGTTTCCCTGACTTCTTTCGTTCCTTAGATCTTGATCGTGACCTTGAGCTCTTGCTCTCTGACCTTGACCTTCTTGAGTGCTTCTTCCTCTTTGGTGACCTTGACTTTGACCTTGAGGGTGACCTGGATTTACTCCTCAGTGCTGAAGGACGCCTTTCCTGCTATGGGAAGAATGGTCTTTCAGAAAAATATGCAAACAGAACATGTTAGTATCATCAGGTATATCAAGGACATTGCACACTTATCTTTTGCAGGGACTTATGTATGCAAGCATATGTTTACACACAAAAGGATGTAGTATGACATACTTAACACATCATGAAAATATTACAGAATGGACAACTTTTGCCTAGAACTTCAGACTCAACATGCAGCAAGTGTTCCCCATATATCAAGATTATAGGAATCATATTAAATAGGTACGTGTGTCACACCAACCACACAACACCAATTTTTCTGGGTATAAATGATCCAAGATATAATCATGGATTGGATTTCAAAATGGTAATAAGACAGTACGAAAGTGAATATCTTTCACATAGTTCAATAGCAGTCAAGGCATGCATAATTCATTGTTTGAATAGTGTACACTATTTTATGCTATTTACTGATCTTTCTAAGATTGTCTTCGAAAGTATTTGTAGGAGAAATGATAATAAGAACCATAACTACAACTTTCATTCAAGCCTTTTGGAAGATTTTGCCCTTTTTTAAGAAATTATTTTCAACAGTATCCAGATTGCATTACTCTGGTAGAAATCCAGGCATGATGTACTAGCACACAATGCCAACATGATAAAATGACATATTTGAAAAAGCGCACAGCCACCCATGATGTTCATAAGAGCTTTAAATAGAGAATGACCTCCCTGTCCACCTATGATATTCAAAAGTGCTTTAAATATAAAGAATGACCTCCCTGCTGCAGCGTGACATACCTTACTGTTGGGTTTAGGTTGAGTCGTAGCTGCTGGGATGGGAGGTGACTTCCTAGCAGGCGAGTTGGAGGAAGCAGGGGCAGCAGTCTTACCATGCTAGACATAAAGACCATCACAACTCAATATCTAGAACACACATCTATTAGCTTAACAATAAATATTTGAGCTATATTCTCCAAAATTAGAGTAAATTTAGAGATATTGCCTGAAAACACCCATCTGTGCAATATTATAATCCGAAGTTACAATACATTTTCGAGATATTGCCTGAAAGAACACCCATTTGAGATATTCTGCAAAATAATATTCACAAGAAATAAAATCTTTTTTAGAGGCACCCCCTTTAAAGATCCATTTGATAGTGCATCCATTTCAAAGACATTCCTTTAATTACATTTCAAGAGATATCCCCAGAAAAAATCATTTTGAGAGGCATTGCAAACAGTACAGTCACAAGAGACACCCCCCAAAAACTGTGCTTAAGAGGTATTTGAGTGCTAACATTGGGGCAATCAAATTAATGCAACCTTTGCACATACTGGGCACCCCAAAACGCTCTGAGTATTTTGCAACCTGGTTAATTTTAACTTTCATGTTTTCTCCCACCCATCTCCATCCTAATGATTATTTTTAGAGGAGCTCTGAAGGCTGAATGCTTTAATTTTCATGTTTTCTCCCACCTATCTCCATCATAAAGATCATTTCTAGAGGAGCCATGAAGGCTGAATGATACTCACCTTGGCAGGGCTCTTGCTGCGGCTCCTGCTCTTACTACTGCTCCCACTTCTGCTGCGACTACGACTCTTGCTGCTGTCACTACTGCTGCTGCTGCTGCTACTGCTACTACTGCTGCTCGACCTGTGGGGCTTTTCTGCAGACAAGGAAAAGAACACATTTCATACTTAAAATCAACACTAGAAGGGCATCAACACGTCACCTGAACATTCAAACCCTTGAAAACACATAAATTACAAATAAATGGATGTGCTAAATTGGCTAACCCATTTGTATGCTATTCTAAATGCATAAACAATATTGGCCACTAATCATTACCAGAGATATCACAAAATAAAATGATTGAAATCTTTAAAGGAGTATGAACTTTGTTTATTTAAGTATCGTGTTGCCATCATTGCTCTGCACTCTAAATGGTCTGACCTTTTATGAAAATATCATCCTACTAAAAGAAATCTGGTGGAAATATTTGCCAAATTTTAATCTCATCACATCTTTAAATAAATACCCTGCCAAATATTTCACTTAAAACAATGTTTCTATTTCAAAGCATTGTAGCATGCAGACAACAGGTTTTACGGGGAAAGACAATGCAGGAATTGGTTATGAACATGTCTCCCACTCGAGATAGCAGCAGGACCAGTGTCGTCACTCCGCTAGCAAAATGTGGGAATTTATCTTGCACATGGAAATCATCCCCAGTTATCCATTGGAATGTGGACACCAGGTAGATATATGTGCTTTTAACAACTTACTTCCTGCTTTGGCCCACCAAACAACGAATACTTCGAAAAAATACTTTTCAGAAATCAAATTAATTGGATACTTAAAACCATACCACCTTAAAATACTATGTGAATTATTACCCCTTTATTGTTCATATCATACAGACTGGTGCAGTCTGAATTTCATCCACGAAACAAAAATACAGTTATTTGAGATAATTTATGCCAGGAACATAGAAAGACAGCCTTTTTATGACTGTAAGTTCCTAATTGAACCCCCCCCCCCCCCCCCCCCCCAATCCCCAAAAAGAAAATGCCTTGGAACCAAAAATACACTCAATATATACTACAAGTAAAGACAGCTGATGTCACAAAGCAATACTTTTTTTGACAAATTCTCGGGATTCCTTCCCATAGACAAACTATCCTAATACAGTAATAGTATGCAAGCAGCATATGTGAGGATGACGTCTGGGAAGGTATACATTTCTAACTATGCAATAACTTTATTTCAGAGGACCGGTTCATCCCAGACAGTAAAACCATCCTCTCAAATGAGTATTAGTATGTACGAAGCTGGTGTGGAAAGATGTGTGAAAAGTTGCTAATTTCTGACAATGTATTTGCTCTATTTTAAGCGAACTCATCCCAGACTGTGATTTTAACCACCACTACTTATACCATGGGTTCTGCATTAAGGAACAGTAGCTGGAATCTGGGGGATTGGTATCAATTTCAAACAATGCAATAACTATATTTTTAGGACTCATCCCAGACAATAAACCATCCCAGGGGTCCAGTTACGCACTAGCCCGGTAGCCCGAGGCTACAGAAAATTGTTTCGGGCTATAAGAATATTTGCCTTTGTAGCCCGGCTGGCTATAAGACAAGATTGACATTTTTAGGTCATGCTCAGAGGAATAACAATACTATAAGCACTTGTGTGTATATATACATATAAATTATATATATATATATATATATATATATATATATATATATATATATATATATATATATATATATATATATATATATATATATATATATATATATATATATATATTATATATATATATGTATTGTTTTTGTTTTTTAATGGGACTATAAAATTTTCTATCGGGCTATGAAGTTTTGGGAACCTATAGCCCGGCGGTCTTCCTCAGTTTCTTGCCGTAGCCTGACCCCTGCCATCCTCTAAAATGATTATTAGTATGTAAGTAGCTGGTGTGAAAAGATGTGTGAAAAAATGCTGAATTCCGAAAAATGAAATCATTATATTACAGTATCTGGAATCATGGGACGTGTGTCTATTTTAAACTATGCAATATCTATATTTTCAGTTACATGCAAGGCGCCCTATGCATTGAATCCAGACACCAGAAATATAGTACACGCTCAGCTGGCCTAGAAAGCCCAAGCGGGTGATTAATAGCTGTAGAGCTGTCAAAGCAGCAGCATGAATCTCTCGTCAGTTTCCATTACTACAACTATGTAATCTGCAGGGGGGACGCAATGATGACATCATCGTGCAAGTACCCTGCACTAGTGAAATACAACTTTTATTAATGATAATAATAATGATTGATATTTGATAGGTGATATTTCCACCCATTATGTTCAAAAGCGCTTTTAAAGAATAGTCAGTAAACTGATGATTATGGTCCATATAGTCAAATGAACTCCTTTCGAAACTTTTAATGATTAATCAATTCAATATTTGTTATCGTTTTACACCAATCGTGGGCTTTTATGTGTGGACTTCTGTAGGGAAGTAGGAAACTTGAAAGGAGTATTCCATTCCTACTGGGATTCGAGCGCAATTGTCCTCTACTTTATTATTATTGTGTACAGGTGCCAGATATTGCCCATGAAAACGATGACCAAAATGAAATAAAATTAAGTATAAGACTTGGAACATATAGAGTATTATATAAGTAAAACAATAAGGAAATCAGGCACTCACTCTTCTTCTTGCCTTTGGAATCCAACCTTGACCTCTTTGGTGACCTTGATGACCTCTGAGGGGAAGGAGATGACCTCTTTGGGGGCAAGGGTATCTCCAGGGCCTGTTCCTTCGCTGGTGAGGTGAAGGCAGCGCCACCTACACTCTTCTCGAAGGAATCCCATTCCTTCGCCAGACTTGTCGACGGCCCTACATTTTCAACTTTCTTCACTTCATCCTGTTTCTACATAAAGAGAAGGGAGAAAAAACATTGGGCTTGCTTTCTTATTCTGGAAGTTTCATTTCAGCAACAGCAATAGTGACACTTGCATTTAGAATAAGTTCTGGATGGCTAGCAATATCATAGCAATACAAGTTATTTCCTAATCGTTCCCGTCAACCCATCGTATCATAATGTACTTCTCAGTTTTCCACAAAGCATGTAGCTATCCCACAACAGACTCATTGAAAAGCATGTGCCTTTGAACAACCAGTGATTCTAACAAGCTTGCATAGGTACATAAAGCGTTTCTTGTTATTGGGTGAATAACGTCCATAATAAATTATTGTGGCATTTGTATTTGAGACGTATGACAACTTTTTTGTGTCTAAAAAGGAAATGAACGAGGTAGAAAAATATGACAGTGCTTTGTATTCATCTTGAGTGGTCATCCTGTAATGATATTCAATGACCCTAATCATTTTGCAGAGATAGATGTCTTTGTTCAGGATTCAAGAAAAAAAACTCCTTTGAGCACCTTACCAATTATGAGTGCTTTTTTTCTTGAAAAGAATATGCTGCTTGAAATATCCAAAAAATTATTGAAATTCGCCATGATGACTCTATGAGATCAATGGCTTTTTAAATTGCATCAAGGATGAGCTTCTTCCCTAGTGCAAAAACTTATTGAGTAATGACACTGGATAACATTTTATTCTATATCAACCCATGAGGTTGAATAACCTAGAAAAAAAATCTTGATACCAATCCTTTTATGCCTGTTTGCAGAAAATGATGTACATAGTAATTATACAGCAAACACAGAATCAAATATATTTAACAAGTACCACTGGGTTGTTGAAAAGTGCCTATTTCATCTATGGAACAAAACTTTGAACATTGCATATTTCCCTCCCTTTTATAATTAGCAAAACATACAAAACATGTCTAAAACATACATGGGATTAACTTTCTACCCTGAGATGCAAGTTAAATGAATTTTAGATACACTAGGATTAAACAGGATACTGTTTTACACATATAATACATTATACTGTAGAGAAAAGTCAGGAGCAGAACCTCTACTCTGACACATACTTACGATTCCTTGGGATTGAGTGGTCTACACCGTCACTATCATGGTTCGTGGATGCCATATTTGGCTCTTGCCCATTACTCAATGACTTCATTGATATCACAGCAATGTAATAAGTAAAAATAGGTTGAAGCATCTTGTCAAGGCAAGTTGCTTGAAATAAACAGGGCAAGGGGCTTTCTTACTGCACTATGAAGAATTAGGGACTTTTTTCAAGCAAATGTTTTGAGTTACAATTCAAATCTGTATTCTGACATCAATGTATTACCATATAAATATTAGCATAAATAATTTTGAATAAACATTACATAAATCTTTCTTTCCATGCATGTATATTCTTGTACCAGTCTACATTACTCATCCCAGCATATCAATATTCATAATCACAACCACATAAACCCAAATTACCCACATCAGCAACAGCTTATTACCATATTGTCCATGCATCAGTGACTGCACAGTTTGTGGAATAAATCATACCCTTTTTGACAATACCTAAGCAAAGCCATGTTTATACATATCCCAGTTTTGGTTGGAACGTTTCAGATATCTTACTTGCAGTAAGTATACTAAGTTCATTGCAGTAGCATTTATCAAATCAAAATATCTCATTTTTGGTAAAACAGTTTGCACATGCTTATATTTACAACCTAAAAATAAGGTTCATGAATGCTCCTGTATTTTTCATAAATGTTTCAAATAAGGGTTGAGTGTCTCCCACACCCATGAAAAAATATTTAGCCATAGATACTATACTGTGATATCACAAAAGATGACTTTAAATAGGTATTGTAAAATAGGTTACTTAACGCTTGTTATTTGTACATTTTACACATTCATCAGAATATCAGAGGTCTGCATACTAAAAGGCAGTGTGTCATGGACGTTGTATTTAGCTAAACTTTTATTCTTACCTTTCATTATAATAACTTAGTGCTTAATGATCCTGGGCAAATTCACTGTTCAACTAGCCCTTGTTGTTATATGCAAACTCATTAGTACATATTCGGTTAAGCCAAGTTTAGAAATATTACAAAATGAAATGAGCACTCTGATACTCAATTTATAGATCTAACAATTAAGTTTTTCTTCCATAGAAGTGAAGCCTTGCAATTTAAGGGATTTTATCTAATATCTAAAACACAACATGATTTACTTGTGAAGACTGTTAAGAAAATGTTAGAGATTAATCTTAGAATGTCATGATAGATGTTATTTGGGCAAATCCCTACAATTTATCATAATTCAATATTTTTCATCCGGCTTAATACACCTTTTTTAAGTATAACATACCCTTCCCTCTTTCATGAACCCTTCCAAGGTACAATTTGACCATAGATCAATGACAAGGTTTTCCTGGTGACAGCCTTTGAAGTATTCTGATTACGTATGTATTTCTAGTTTGTATAACTTAGGGAACCATTCGAAAAATAACTGAGGTCCTCATTATCAATTTTTGGTCAAATATGCATGCGACGGAAATTGTTACAGGGAAAAGCCATTATAAATACCCCTACATGGCAAAAACATTTGATTGACATTTTCAGCAGACACATTTATTGTCTAAGAATTAAAATTGAAATTGCCATGTTTCAGCATTTACTTCATAGTCCTATATCTATTGAGAGGAGTTTCAAAACATGCCGAAACATTACAGTATAGCTGTGCAATGGAAATGCTTAAAAGAGCCATATACGGGCGATCGATATGGCTTCGCCCCAATATAAATACATTAATGCCCTGAATAATGGCTGACGTGCAACCCGACATTTCTTGGGAACATTTTCAAAATATCAGAGAAGATAGCACGAAAAATTGCCTTATTCTACTCTTTTCTTCATATGAAATTTTACCAGATGATTGAGAAATGTTTGTCCTATTCAAATACTCGCAATTTACCTGTGAATTTTGGCCGCTTCCTGCAATATCTCGAGAATCTTCGCTATCGTCACTGGCATATCCTGCAAGCCCATCCATCTTGTTTTTCTCCAATGCCCGGATGTAGGTCAAAGCCTCGTGTTCATTATTCAGCAGGTTCTTGATGAAAACACACGTGTGTCAGTTCACAGTTGCTTACAACTACTAAAGTTTCAGTAGGGATTAAATGGTGAAGACAAATGACATAGAATCAGCTTGATGGTGTCTGTAGTAGGCAGTACACTTATTCTTGGAGCCCAACTGTTTGTACTTTCTCTTTATCAAGTACCTGTTATAACTCCAGTGAATTCACCCAAGCCAAGACAAGAGTCACAGAGTGAAGTACTCTAGTCTAACACACTAAGCATCCTCTCCTCACCATCATAGTATTCATACTTGAGACTTCAAGTTAAGGACAGAATGGGAAAACTTGACACTTCCAGTTCTAAGCCAGACAAAGAGCTGAGTGTGGAGGAAAAGATTAAAGAACAACTCCACAACATTCCAAGAGGTCGACCAAAGTCAGGAAGATTATGGAAAACTACTAAAACATCTAGGTAAAGATGATAAGTGGTCATCATGATGACACCATCATCAAATGATCAATACATCATGTTGCTGTTATCTGGTGTTGGTTGTGCTATGATTGAATCTAAGTAATGAGTGTAAACCATATAAGGAAATTTCAGGGGGGATGATTGCCTACTAGAGATAATTCAATTTTAAATTGAAAGACCAATTGTTACAAAAGAGCTTAGAGCAGAGAAATACATCCTCTTGATCCGCAACCCCATAGGCACAGCATGCTACATGTAGTACCTACGGTATGTGCGCCTCGGGTTACGCGGTGTAGCCTGGGGAAGTATTGGTCACGTGATTGGTTTCGCAGCAATTTCAGTCTGACCCAGGTCCTGTGAAACCAGCAGGCAGCCAATCCTGGGGTACACATGTTATCTATGACTCATAGTGGTGTGAGGCAGCGAAATTTGATGACGCATGCACAGTGCCCACTCCATGTCTCCCAGCTTAGAGGAATACAACATGGACTCAACGCCAGCAGATCTTGCACTAGTTCGAGCAACTCTAATTCTAGTACACAGTCGTAGCTTTCTATATTGTGTTAGAGATCTGCACATTTAAAAAAGAGCATGTGGGCCAAGAAAACTGAAACTGAGCTTGAAACACCCCCCAAAACCAGCCATATTCATATCCTGTACCCTACTTTTAGGCCACTCCAATTTATTTACTTGTCTTACATGCTCAGGAGGTAGGAAATGAGCCATTTTGGAATAAAAAAAAAAGTTGAAAAATGTGACTTTTTAATTTTTAAAAATTTTTTTTAGAGTCTGACGACTAGGACTGGTAGCGAAATGTTTCTACCAGCCTATTCTCAACTAAATAAAATCAATCAATCTATTAATCCCTGTAACCTGAAGGGTGGGAGGTATACCTCCTCAAGTCTGAGGCTCTACTACAGCAATGATAGCTTCCTGTAGTTGATTGAATCACACTTACAAAGAATATTCTTAAAACTTGCACTTTTTTTTTTTTTTTTTTTGGAGTCTGACAGAAAATTTTAAAACAACTTCCGTCCGTAAGACACCAAAGATGACTTTTTTTTTCTTTTTTTTAGGAGTCTGACAGGATTTTTTTTCCAAAAAAAGCTCGTAAGACAAGTAATTAAATTGGAGTGGCCTTAAGTATAAATGAATAAAACCGGAACAAGCTGGCTGCGACAAATAGCCCAAAAGTCGTGTTCTGCACAAGTTTTTCTGTAATGTAAATGATACGAGAGCCCTCATTGGTCTTAGTGTCCTAGTGATGTCACTCTAAGGCCAGATTTGATACCCCTGGGGTAGCCAGGTCTTCACTATATATAGCGCATAAAGTTATTGGTCTCTCTACATATAAATTCTTTTATTCATCTAAGTTTTAAGTAAACGAACTATGGGTTATCCAAAGTTCATAAAAGAAAAAAAAGTTTTAAGTTAACATCCTGTCTTCATCTCTTTGAAATCGGTAGTTAGATGCCTGTTTGGCACAATTTAAACATTGAGGTGAAGCAAAATCTCAAAAATGATGGAGAAATTTTCTCATATGTACATGCGCACATGGTGAACTTTCACAATATTCTCGAAATCTTGCTTATGTCCAATATGTTACTGTGTGTGTCCATCTTTTTCCATGGATGACAATACTTCAGGAAATAATGTATATTGGTTGATTTTGTGCATGTAATGTCTGTGTAGTATGTACAGTCAATAAACTTAAGTGCAATTAGAACTTGAGGTCTAAATGAGAGAACTTCGAAATACCAATATCACATTTTTGGTGCATTTTGAATAATATACATTTTTGGTATGCAATATTGATTAGGTCTAAGCATAAGAAAAATACTAGTTTTCTAATTGTCCCCTTACAAGACCTGTTTGTCCTGGAGTACAGCTATTTTAAATGACAGTTGTGCAACCGTCGGTTTAGATATGGTCACCAAATGACATTATCATATCAGCCTTTGTAGCATTAATAAAACCTGAGATCAATCAATAGGCAAAATCAGTCAATGGAATTCACTCCATTTTAATTATGATTTGTATGAAAAAAGTAATCACCTGAGTTAAATATCTGGTTGGCTTAGCTAATGATGCTTGCCAAAAAAATTCAGAATTAGACTGAACTTAATGTTTTTGGCTTCACACATGTTATGAAGCCTCTTTCGCAGGCTGGTGGGACAGTTGGACACAACTGAAACAAGGGAATACTGTATACCGTGTTAATATTGCGGCAGTTTAATTAATGCGCACTTTGCGCACCCATGGAATCCGCATTTATTAAACTGCGCATTATCTTTCGGATATTAGATCCCTACTACGCTTGTACCGTTCAACAAAATGATATAATAGCTTGTCATTCAACATAAAGACACTTCGTGGCCTCTGCTGGTACTAAGTTTAATAACGATTTAGACGACTTGCACACTCGAGTGTGATCAAACATGCCAGTAACCACCAATCAGAGCTACTGATTGCAACCAAGATAACACCGTTCGTGGCTGGTGACTAACTAAAGATTGCACTTGTCTATAATACTGGCAGCATTTTGCATCCCTTAGGGGCTGGCCGGCTTGAATATAGCAGCACCACCCTTCCCCAAAGCCGGGTAGTTTGCATACCCTTGGCCCCCTCACACAGCTTGAGCTGGAGGTTATCAATGCGCAATAATTAAACTGCGCATCAAAGGCAGTAATCTGCTGAGCGCATTATTTTACATGCGCAATATTAACACGGTATACAGTATGCTAAATACATGTAGTTCCCTTATATTGAGCTTTGGGGTCTTGATAAAATGAACTAAATTTCAGATTTTTCATCCATCATACGTTACTTTGATTACAATCTTTTCAGTCCTTTTCAATACACTTTTTCTTCATCTACCACACTTTTCTTTGTAGATTTTCTGAAATCAAAAAGGTTAAACCATTAAAGACATCATGGCAACAGAAAATGGATTTAAAGAATAAAAAGAAAATGGCAAAACTATTTGAACAGTCTCTGAAAGAAGAAAGAGCACAGAAACTTCAGGTAAGTCAATGTTTTATAAGTGTTTTTTATGCATTCGATTGTATTATCTTTCCAGCATGCAACCAATATGCTATAGATAAAAAATGATATAATAAATAATAATGATAATATCTCATCTGGTACTAGTAGTAGTGTCACCACATACATTATAAAGTCAAAAATAAAACTAGATCTGTCAATACATCACATTGATGGATATTACATAATCATGAGATTAACACTAAAGGCTACCCGTCCTGTAGCTGTAGCCAGTGTCTTAGCCAGGATTTAGAAACTGGGTGCCTAAAATTGGCAGTTGTAAAATGTTTGGGTGTCCATATTTTTAAGGGGGATCACAATATACTGATATTTTAACCATACACATGTATAGATTCATCAAAATAAGGCATGATATCATTAAACAATGTCATGGGAATTATAAGGAGATGAAAATATTTAATTATAAGCTTGAGATTGAGATTTTTAGAAATTCCACACTAAACAATTTGGGTGTCCTGATGGGTTCTTTTTAAGGGTTTGGGTGTCCAAAAGGCAACCAGACGCCCTGCTGGCTAAGACCATGGCTGTAGCATTTATAGTGAGCTCTTATCTGTAATAGCCATGCTATTTAGAGTTTAACCTACCCTACAAAAAAAGTATTGTAGTATGTTCAAAGTGCTATCCTGTTTTGCTACAACCAACTACCTCAATAATCAGGGGCATCCAAGTATGTAAGTCATGGAGCAGAGCAATTTTTCTGGTAACTGCTACGTAACCACTTGTTAAATAATTGTCCCCAGTTGGCAATGCCATATCATCCCTGTTATTGATAATAAAGACATGGACCAGTCAATAGGCAATGACAATAAATTGCATTAATAAAAAGTAATAAATGGAGTTGTCAGGATTTTAAGTAAAATCTGTATATGAAATCTATTGTACATAGGCTTAAATTTCCAAGCTTTCTTGAAGGTTTGCAGAATTTCACATTGGTTTTAAAAAGGATTAAGCCAGTTGCGCATACTAAAGCCCCATAATTACAACAGTTAGACACGCTTGTTAAGTTTTTATTACCTTCTCCCTGCAGGGCTGCCAGTCTTTAATTGGACACAAATTGTATACTTTGGTATATAGCATAAGATATGTGATTTATTTTTATAAGTCTGCATCATTATAGTTAAAATCCTTATTCAATTTTATCAGCAAATTGAAAAAGTATTTTCTTATAGCAGTATGACACAGACAAACATGTTCTTTGCATGTTACCAGACCTATTATAATTTAACATGGCAGGTGGTCGTATCAAGCCCTTGCAAATTGTAAACTAAAGAATTCTGATTATTGGAGTATATTATTTTTGATAAATACATAACCTTTGTTGTAAATTGTAAACTTAAGAATTCTGATCATTGGAGTATATCATTTTTGATAAATACATTGCCTTTATTGTAAATTTATAAACATAATGTTTGAGGTGTGCCGTACACTTATAAGTTTATCGAAAGGAATTTTTCGTTCAGAAATTTACTTGTAACTGTGATATTATTCTTGATTTTCAACATATGTCAGCACAAGTACACTATTCATATAGTTCTGAGAATATTAATTCATTATATATGCCACAGTTTGCGTTATGACTTTTTAGTTCCACATGCTGTTTATAGGGTGAGCCACCTGTCTGTGTGCTGACCTCCTGACATTGGCGGTGCTGCAGTATCAGGCGCTGTGCATGTGATCAGTGGCACATTCTCAGCACTGCCTGCCTGCGAGTATCAGGTTCAGCTAGCGGCGGCTCTGGGTTGTTGCCCTTATGCCTGTTTACCCTACCATCTCGTTGTAGGTCAAACCCTAACCTTTTGGTTAGGAATAACTCCATAGTTAGGAATAACTGCTCACTAGTTCCATTCCTAGACTTCCTTCTTTGACCCCTTTAAAGATCGATTTCCTTAGCTATTTTGTAGAAATCCATAGAATATAAATCCATAGAATATGAGATGAAACTCAAACTACAAAGATAAGGAAGTAATTGATTAGTCTGGATTTATTTTTCCTCCCAGAAGAAAAAGCTAGTATCGTAGTCATGATAATGATAACTTGTCATAACATTTATAATGAATTTAAGTGCAAGATTGATAAATATAATGATGATATCAGATAATGAAGTAAACAGTGATGATAACGATTATGCTGATAATCTTTTGAATACAATAGGCCAGACTTTCTATAATAACCCACTTTATCATTCTTTGCCAGGGTTCATGAATAATTTAAAGACCTGACATGATCTGTATTTGCCTATTTGGCCCTATGGAAATCAATTTGTCATTGCTCCTTTCTGATTCCTCTATTGTTATTTCCTATTGCAGGCCGAGCGTAAAGCGATGGAGGAGAGGAAAGCAAAGAAGTTAGAGAATGAGAAAAAGTCAGAAGTTGTACAGACAGTAAGTATTGTTAGGTGTAATTCCATAACAGGATCTCTCCTTAACCTTTTAGTACTGTTAAACCTAGGCAGAGGTCCTGAGACACACCAATATTAACTCATCTATGCAACCCATTAATGCTCACAGCGGCCAAAACAGCCTGGTCATTGTGGTAAGATCCTGCAGGAAAAGACATAGCTAGAAGAGTAATTGATGGAGAAATGTCATTTAGAACATCACCAACAACTCCTCCAAATACTTTGTAAAAACGTTCTCATTTTCAAAGTTATGGTCAAAAGTATTTAAGATCCAGAAGAGAAAATCTGGAGGAAATCTATAAGCATTTATGGGTTAAGGATTCCCCTTTTAAGTGTCAATTTCATTTCATTTTCAAAATTCTGATGGAAATCCGCTACCTTGGAGATATGCATGAAAAATGCCTCAAGTTTCTAATGTACTGGAGGGCCCTTAAGAGGATAATTTTTCAGATCATGTCAAGTACATGCTATGCATAGATCCAGCCTGCGTGTGATGTTTTTCAGCTATAAGTAATTAAGTGTATAATTCTAGGTCAATGATTATCGAAATGGATGAAGGCATCCATCAAATGTGTCGGTAACAGTGATAACCTAATAACTATAGCGGATATAGGCCAACACACCAGTACCGATAGCGTTTGTCAGACATGTAACTAGTTCGGGAGTAAAAAAATAATAATAACTTGATCATAAGCATCTCAAAATGAATATTACAATTTTCTACGAAATATTTCAAGGTATCCAAGTTCTTTTTTTTTTTTTGGAAAATGAATAATTAAAAAATTAATAATTAAATGTTTCCTGAGTACATGTATATCAAAATATGTGTCCAAGTGTTTCAAAATTGTTTACCTCATGTATTTTATCTACTTATTTGTTAGTTTTCTATAAGAACTAAGTTTCACAGGGAATTACTTACTTTATCCATAATTAATTGCTTAATATTTTTTCATAAACTTCCATATGACTACATGTTTTAATAACCCTAGACTTACATGTTACACAACCCAAAACACGGAAAATCATAAAAAGTTTTCAATGTTTTATACTTAAAATCCAAATATCTAGATTGATGACATTTACAACCAGTTGCCTATTTCTTCTTATGTTTATGTTCTTATGTTTATTTATTTTTTTCAGATCAAGGACTCCAGAAAAATCAAAAGAATGAGGAAGAAACAGTTACGACAGATTGCTAAAAGATAGAATTTATGTCGTTGAAATATATATGTATGTAATTATAGAAAAAAATATTTCATTTCACATTTTAACATTGAGCTTTTAATCATCATTCACAAACGTTGAGAGATTGGTTTATATATGCATTGGACATAATTGCTCAAGCCACAAACATACAAGAGTTAAGACTTCATTCCTAGCAATGTCTTCTCAATTCACTTTGATAACATTCTGTTTCGATGCCTCAAAATCTGGCCAAAATTCTTCCGCTATAGTTATAATTTTTTATTAACTGGGTTAAGATGAGGAGGAAAATGTACTCTTTCAACTTGTATTTTTTTTGAATAAATGACTTGTCTCAGTCTTATTCAGCTGTCTTGTGGTTTAATGCCTATGTTCCCACATTCACATTGAATCATGCCTGTTTTGGTTGTTGAAACCGAGGAATCAATTTAAAATGAAATTTGTCTAATTTGTCAAATGATCAGAAGGAAGAATAGGAAATCTGAATTGCGAACACCATAAGTTGGATTCAAGATGGCCTCTTAAAGCGGTCTTTCGCTCGCACATGTATTTTGGCACTGTCTACATTAGTTCATCTTTCTAGGCAACATATGCTCAAGGGTTTATAGATTAGTCCATATATCTACTGTACTTATCGGTATTACTATATTTACTAAATTAATTATCTTCATGAACAATTAAAGGGCTCTCTCAGTTGGCAAATGCTGTCAAAATCCCTTTACAATGTGGCATGTTTATATAGCTCTGCTTTAACTCATTGTTATCTTGAGGTGTGCACATGGCCTTACAACTTAGGACTTAAGGTGGCTGTAAACGTTTCCGGTGGAGAGCAGACTTTCCCTCAAATAATGGCTGATTTCTCATTATTTGTACACAAAACCCCTAGCAAACTATATATTTTTAGAAAGCTGAGATTCTAAGGAATACATAGGATATGGATAGATTGTATGTGCTCCAAACATTTTGAAGAAATTGGGGTCAAAACTTTTGACTAAACAATTTTCAGTATATATGTCACGGCTGACGCAAATCTAAGAGCAGGATCTAAGATAATAACCTGATTTTTTAAAACATTGAAAAAAACCTTTGTCTCTACAAATCTAGACAAGGGTTTTGTAAAATATGGCCCCTAACTTTTTTTATGGCCATTTATCTAACAACATTTTAGGGAAAAAAAGCTTTTTTGGTTTCTTGATTTTTGACTCACTATAAAAAATTAACCAGATAAGATATTGCAATATCCCCGTCTAGATTTGTAGAGAACATGTTTTAGAATCTATATACAAAGTTTGAAGCTAATTGATTAAGATTTGTGTCTAAATTCACGTCAGCCGTGAGAGTAAAACTATAGAAATCTAAGCTGAGAAAATGGCAGTTTTGCGTTTTACACAATAATTGTAACTGTGCAATAACTTGCTACTACTTTAATGTGTTTATTTTAGCCCAAGTGGAAAGATAAAGTAACCTTCCATTGTATTTCACAACTGTCAACATTTTTTTCTTCTGAATTACCTCAAAAATAAGTATAAATAAGCACATTTCTGCTACTGCCTGTAGCCTGTCAAAATAGTTGGTATGCTAATGTTGAGTCCCTTCCATATATGGGCATCATGTGACCTCACCCTGGAATCTTGTTTGCATGCTAATGTAATCCATCATAGTTCTAGATTTCTTAATCATTCAAAGAACTGTGCCATCAAAATCAATTTTCGGCTATCTAGTTTGTTATGCTAGCAGCCTATTTGACTGCAAGTTTACTAATTTTGCAAATAAAAGCTTGAAATACTTTATCATTTATCTAAAATAAGCATTTTGCAGGGCCAAAAGCTTAATACGTTGAAGCTATCACAAGCATAGTTTTCTAACAAAGTGGCTTGTTTTTGTTCATATTTTTGGGCCTTATTCGTTGAAGGGGATATGTACCTCTTTCAATATTCCACTTGGTATCTGAGTAAATCAATCTATCTGTTTATGTGGGTGCTGCTATTGAGAATAACTTAATGCTATGGAGTCATGAAGTAAAATAATTTTACAAACCTATTTTGCTGTATCTGCTTCTACTCTAGAGACAATCCAGTGATCCAAGTTGAATAATCCTGAATCAGATAGCTGCATAGTTTCTTAGATGAGCAACTTATGATCCAAGATAGTTTACAGAAGAATGGGCACTTTTCCTTAAGATCCCACACAATATATTCCTGTGTCTTTACTGCTTGAAGTGCTCAGGGCAAATGACCTGTTCTACCCAGAGAGCAGTAAGTCCAATTGTTTGGTACTTCCTCTCAACTCCCAAAACCCTTGAGGGGATTATGTGTGACACTACACACTGAGCGGAGACCTGAGGGGATTATGTCCAATGGACACAACACAGATACCTGTATCTATTTCCACAGAACTGAAGCCACAGTGCTAATCAATCACCTAACCCAATTGTTCACCTGTAATTCCAATAATTTTTGTTTCTCTAACTGACTGACAACATTGTTGTGAAAAATACAATCCAGGCTTAAATTAGTTGATAGCTGAATTATATGGATGTAATTGTACTTATATGGGTGTGATTGTCCCATTTTAGTATTGTTAATTACACAAAGAGCATGGAGTGTCTGTTCAAGATGGAGGTATGAGAAGGAATTACTCAGCATGCAAAGCCCAAGTTTTCCCATCAAATACACACATTGTATTACCTGTTGCCCAAAAACTGGTATGTTTCCTGTTTTTCTCAGACAGCCGGAGCCACATTTTGATTAAGACTAACCCCCAATACACTATTTTTGAATTAATCAAAACATCATTATCTGTGATGCCATTCCATTTCCTGCCTCATCTTCACTTGGCAGGTGGGAGGGGCTTATCAGCTAATTAGTCACATGACAAAAACATTGCAGCATGCTCTCTGATTCTCAGCTGTCACACAAACAAATTTCACAATTCATGGAGTTTGGAGTGGGGTAGAGGTATGGAGTTTTTTTCATATGGAGGGTAAGACCCGGTTCATTAACATAATAGATATATCTCAAAACAGGCCTTCCCTGAGGACGAAACGTTTACGGCCACCTTAACCCATTAATGCTTACCCTCTTTATTGCTGGTGGCTAAATTTGGCCACTTCAAAATGATGCAAAAAAAACTTTAAAAAATGATTGGAACCCTGTCAAATGGGTACTCATCTGAGAGCACTCGGCGAGAGGTATCCAATAAATACCAACATGACAGGGTTTAGATGCATTCTTGTGCCTAGGACAAAAGTAGCCTCAGCTTTGGAATGGTAGAGAGTTCCTTGAGAAGTTGTCTGCTTCTATGATACTTTTAAAAAAAGAATGATTTTTCGAGTATTTGAAGGAGAGTTGTTGGTAGTGTTTTCATTAACATTTCACCCTGAAGTATTTTCCAAAGTGTGTCTTTGCCTTCAAGATTTCATCAATATTGTCAGGCTGCTTATGGCCGCTGTGAGCAAAATGACTGGAACCCTGGCACATGGGTACTCATCCGACAGTACTCGGCGAGAGCTATCCACTGAATACCAACATGGCAGGGTTTTGATAGTTTTCGAAAATCTTAGTCCCCTTGTGCTTTGTACGAAAGTAGCCTTAGTATTGGGAGGGTCAAGACTCAAGAGAGAGCTCATGCTCAGGAGTATTATGTTATTTTAGGCTAAGGTTAATTGTCACATCACTTGGCTGGAGTGAAGGAGTTATTCAATATCTTGCTGAGTAATCTCCATATAATAAACGTTCAATTGAATGAATATTGAATAAGTAATCCTGCTTGGTCGGTAATGTATGCGTTGGAAGATTTGTGGATTTGGAGAAATTACTGGATTAAACTAGCATTACTCAAAGGGATTAGGTAATAGGTAGGTGCTTAGTACATACAGCCTTGAGAGTGATAGTATGGGTGGATGAGTGAGAATGGTGTGTGTACTCTGTGAACCAATGCCACAAACACGTGTTTAGGCCAAGAAAAAAATATTGTTTGTTTCCTGTAACGGTCTGAGAAAAAATAGGGTAGGTAGGTGGGCAAAAGAAATTTTTTTGCAATATTTTTTGGGTCAAAAATGTGTGTTTTATGCATGTTTTATGTTGATTGGGAGTTGGGAGGGCTGCAAAATCTTTAGGCTAGGGATTTTTTTGCATAAAAACTTGTTAGGGTAGGGTTACAGGAAACAACTTATTTTTTTAGGCCTTATGGTAACATAACCTTGAGAACCATGCAGACAAATTTGCGTGCAATTGATTTCATTTAAATAAGGCTTGTCAATCTTAAATACCCCTAAATAACTAGGTAATTGGCTGTCAGAAAATTGTGATTGATTCAAGGTTCATTTAGATTTATCACATGACCATGGCGGACCAAAATTCTATAAGAAGGTCAAACATGAACAACCTGGTACTTGATTTTGGTCAATAATCCCCATTATAATTTGGCATCAGACATATGTGGGTAAAATTACTAATTGGACTTGCAAGGGTTAAAGGGCAAATGCACCATCAGAATGATCAAGGTTCAAAATGAGCTTATACATGCATGGTCTTAGCCAATATTTGGAAACAGGGTGTCCAAATAGAGGTTTCATAGACTTTTGCATGTCCAAAGTGTGGTACAAAGTACATACTACTAATAAAATAAACCCTATATATTTACAGATTTTGCTTTTTAAGGCCAGTAACTGCTTTGTGTGACTTATAAAAGTGACACTACAGCTTCTACATCTTCTATCATTTAAGAAAAGTCATCATCAGCAAATTCTGACAAAAAAAATTGGGCGTCCAAACTGTCAAAAAAAAGTGTTCTGGGTGTCCAAATGACACGCTGGACGCATAGGCCGCTAAGCCCCTGTATACATGTCACCTTTCAAATAAGTCCTCCCCCGAATCTGTCCTCTTCAGCACTACTAAGTTATGGCTTACAGAAGTGAGTAAGTAACAGGCCAGAGACGGGGGCATCCATTTTTCCCATGATGCACTGCTTTTTGGCATCACTTAAGCACCAGCCGTGCCACCACTAGTAGCTCTGAAAATATGTCTCATCTCTTGCAACCAGAGACGTTGATTAAATAGACCTCTCTGATTTGTAGTACAAAAAATTAAGCTTTACAGCTCTGCTGGAGGGTGTGTTTGTGCTACTCAAAATTTGCACATGCAAGCACTCAAACTAAACCATATAGTACTGTAGCAGGATATTTATTAAAAGGATGTTTTTTGGCACTATCATGGCAAGCACTCTAACTAAACCATATAGTACTGTAGCGGTATATTTATTAAAAGGATGTTTTTTGGCACTATCATGGCAAGCACTCAAACTAAACCATATAGTACTGTAGCAGTATATTTATTAAAAGGAGGTTTTTTGGCACTATCATGGCAAGCACTCAAACTAAACCATATAGTACTGTAGTGGTATATTTATTTAAAGGATGTTTTTGGCACTATCAGTGGGGGCGCGAAAATTAAATGCCTGTAAAAAATACCAGTGATACAATAGTCAATATAGACAACAAACAAGATGGTAACTTTTCATATTTCCTCAATGTGTTTATTCATACTAACAGCCCATATAGTTACAGCCTTATCTACTGACACAGATTCGACTGAGACGTATCTAACATTGCTGACCTACCAACAATTTCTTGTACGAAAAAAAAAAATCGACAATAGGCCTGTCAACATAAGATTTCCTTAGAACCCACAGATTATATCAATAAAATACTGATATTACCCCATGGAGCTCATGAAACAACTACAGCTTAGCTTGTAAGCAAGCACTAGCAAGCGACTAGGTGTCACAAAGCTGACAGGTAAATCATGATAGAATTTTTTGATGGTAAAATAACTAAATAAAAAATCTCCCACAGAAATATCACAACAGTTATAGCACTAGACACAAACTGTCTCGTTTTCATTTTCAGATTACCCCCTTAACAAACATTGACCCTATGAAAGTATCTTTTAAACTTCTCCCTCAATCTCATGTACTTTCACCCCCCTTATATATCTGCCACGCCTGAATTTGACAGAATTAACCAAGATATCCCATGTTGTAACTAAGAGAGCCTCAACTTGAACGCAACCATTCTGTTGTGCTGTTGACTGCAATCTCTAAGATTACATCATAGGATATCCTGTTTGATTGATGCCTCCAGCCACACACAATGGATTGCCACTACAGCAAGGAAATCACGGAGGTTCACCAGGGACGACGACCAGGTCTCTTGTCATTTTCACTGTAGATGAATGAAGGTATGTATATTTCAACTACACCTTTGAACCACCAAGTATCAATGCAAACCATATTTACACAAATTTCTGCCTTTTAGAGTGAAAGTGACAGAGGCCGCTTGGGAAACGTATTAGCCAACCACTATGTGCTTTTAGCCACTTCTGTGAACCCCGAGATGACCCGCATTTACAAGAGGGGTTTAATTCATTTGCATAAAATTGATATATATGCAATATATATGTTGTTGGTGTTATTATCATTAATATCATGGCTATCATGTGATGGCTATTAATAGTACAAGGTGGATGGTTACTAGCGTGGTGGTGTCGGGTGAAGGGATCTTGGTCTGCGGCTGGTAGCTGGGGATGCACTGTTTAATATTTGTGGTCAGCGACGAACAGGGACTGTCCGCCGGCCGCTCCAGCGGATCCACCGCCGTACTGACCCATGGCGGCTTGACCGTTGGCCTTGGCGCGCTTCATGAGCTCAGCTTGACCCTTGGGGACGTTCTCCTTCTTGCCGGCCCAGGCCTGGAGCACGGAGGCCTGCAGGGCGCGACCGTAGCTGAAGGTGAGTGCCCAGGGTTTCCTGCCGGGGTATTTGTTGATGGCGTCCAGATTCACGGAGGCCTCCTCCTCAGACTGACCACCAGACAAGAAGGTGACGCCTGGAAAACAGTATAAAAGTGTACGATAAGTAATATTTCAATCAACCACAATATAGGTGATTACAGAAAAGGACCACCAGTCAAGAAGGTGACTCCTGAAAAAGCATATAAAAGGGTACGATAAGTAATATTTCAATCAATCACAATGTAGGCGATTACAGAAAAGGACCAACTGTACAAATAAGATGAATCCCCTACATAGCTGCTCAAATATCTGTTGATATATATTTAGAATCAGGGCTGGCTTTAACACACATTTACATGACCCTCAGTCTTTGATAATAGGAGTTGTTCTAGGCTTGACCCTTACAGTTAGCAGAAGATCCAGTTATTATCTCTTCGCCCTCACACATCATCTATAGTGACAGCTGCATGCGAATGCACAAAAGACCACTGCTGCTATATCACCGAGCCATTAGAGATCCATCTAGGTGGATCTCCTCTAATGGCACGGTGCGCTGCAGAGTTTGCACGGTGAGAGATGTATGCAACAACCCCTCCCCTAATTATTCTTTCGTTTAATACTGTAAATGCCAGTGATAGCATGTGAATAAGCCCTCCCCCGCCCCTTAATAGTTTTGTATGTGGTGGTTCTACTCTGCTTACCAGCGACTGCTGGTGGCACGGTGCGCTGCAGGGCCTGCACGGTGGCTCTGGCGATCTCGGCTGCGCTGGTCTTGGTGGTGCAGCTGTGACCAGGTGTGCACATGTTGGGCTTCAGCAGAGTTCCCTCCAGGTAGACGTGGTGGTCAGCAAGCGCCTTGTACACGAAGGCCAGCACCTGAAACACAGAAAATAAAATACAGGAAACTGGAATATTCAACTCGGAGAAAAAGGTAACAGAAATGTTAAACTGGGTCATGCATAGAGATGACGGAAACAGGATGGTAAATATTTAAACACAGTGAATAAAATACAGGAAACGGCAATACACACAAAACCGTTCTTTTCAGAGATAAAGGTAATGGAGTCATACATAGAGACGAGGAAAACAGGATAGTTATTATTGGCAGCTATTTGGCAGCTTAGTTCCTTAGAAGAAATCTCTAATTAAATTTAACCCTTCCAATGCTGAGGCTACTTCCGTCAAAAGCACATGGACACAAAGATGTTTGATAACCATCTAAACCTTGTGAATGTCATGTTGGTATTCATTGGAAAGCTTTCGCTGATTACTCTCAGCTGAGTACCCATTTGCCAGGGTTTCAGTCATTTTTTTCAGGACTTATGCATCATTTTGTATCTGCCAAATTAACCACCAGCAGAATGAGGGTTAAAGATGACTAATAAGGTTAAATTGAACACCCATTAGATTTCTTTCTACCCGAAAGAAATTAATTCTTTCAAAATCACAACTAGACATATCAAGAATTAATTCATGCAATTATGAAATGCATCTGTCTGCACACTTGATGAGAGACGATCCGCTCTTGATGTATTCATGCCTGCAGCATCCCAAATGACCTGTACTCCTCAACTACCTTAAATATATCAAAGATGAGTTTTAACTTGAAATGCTATTTACCTGTTCTGTTACTCTTTGGGATACTTCCAAGTCATGGGTACCGTCAGGGAGCACCTCAGGCTCAACAATTGGCACCAAACCATTCTGTAATAGAGAAACACATGTATTAGTGATTTCCAATGTAGTCTGAAAAAGGTAAAATTGGGAATGCTAATATTCGTTTAAGGGGAGAGGGAGTTCCAATTATCAGAATCAGTTCCCTTAACGAGAAATATGAAAATTCCAGACACTAAGTGTTGAGAAGCTACAGTAGAACTACAAGAACAGCATATCATACAACTGACGATTGTGAAAGGCCTGTTTTCATACTGTCATATGAATTGAAAACCTAAGAGCCAGGGCAATTTTTAACAGTAAAACTAACTAAATTAGCCCTATTTTTTTAAATGGTATGAAATTGACAAGATTGACAAGTATGAAATGCACTGTACCATGTTGACAAATGCTTGCACAGCAAGCATGGTGACTTTTTCCAGCATAGCCTGGTATGATGGTGTGTAAACTATAAGATTGGCTAGTATGAAATGTACCGTACCTGTTGACAAATGCTTGCATAGCGGGCGAGAACATTAGCGTTCTCCAGCATAGACTGGTATGATGGTGTGTCCGCTGAGATCTTGAGGACGCAGCGCCACTTGGCGAAGTGGCAGCCATCCTTCTTGTACTGGGCGCAACGTTCTGAGAGACCGTCCAGACCCTGTGTGGTACCCTCGCCATCAGTGCCAGCCAATGGGACAACTCCCTTGTCTACCTTGATGCCGGGAATGATGCCCTAAGGAAAACAATTAAATATGCAAATGAAATAAGAACAGCATTTTTGATTTCTTTTATGAACAATGAATGAGATTGACGTTCTTGTGTCTATTTACAAAAATAAGACACTGCAACAAAATGCCCCTACATTCTTTCCAAATAGTAAGCTAATAAATCTGTACGGACATTTTTACTTAATTTCTCGAAATTATTATCATAATTTTTAAATTTAGTTGTATTGTGTTTGCAATTCATACCTTAGCGCTGCCTAAAATAACATCCTTCAAATAAATATCCTGTGGTTTACTTTAAAGTGCTTGAATAAGCAAATTCAAAGTAGCATAAATACCCTCCAGCACAGCTTTAAAATGAAAGTTATAGCAATCCAAATTAAAGCTGTGTACAGTGGTTTCGCCGGGTACTCTGGTTTCCTCCACTACTTACAACTGGCTAGCCACAATATGGCATAAATGTGACGAAAAACGTAATTCCAAATGGGAGCATACCTTATCCTGGAGCATCTTGACGAAGGGTGTTCCATCATCAGCCTTCTGGTAGAGTGTTTCGTGGAAGAGGATGACGCCTGAGATGTTGTCTGCCAGGGACTTGTCGGCGGTGAAGAGAAGCTGGCGGTACTGGCGCCTGTGGTCCTCGTTGTTCTCTACGTTGATCTGGGCAAGACGCTTGCCCATGGTACCTGAGGGAGGGAGACAACTGCATCAGCAACAAGAAATAGTCTATGGATTGGCACATGTAAAATATTTGCGATACAATATTGATACTTCCTTAATAATACAATATTTTAGCCATATCTCTATGATCCTTTCTGCCTCCTAGTGACTCAAATTTGTTTAATTTAGCACAATCAACAAACACTTAAAATATCTCATCAGTTATAATCATTCTGTGTATTATGTTGTGGCAGCAAGCAGTTTTCTTTACATCACAGGAGGCAATTTTAATTCTGGCTTATAAATCTGCATTTGTAAAAGAACCAAAGTCACACAGAGAGTATATGTTAATTAAACATCCATTTGCAGACTTAACATCAATAGACAAAGAAAATCCACAAGGTTATCAGGCAGAGCCCATGATAATGTTATGTTACCATCTTGTTATTTAGGTAAGTAACCCTAGCCTGAACTAAATTAAAGTTCCAGGAAGACAATGCTATAAAGAATGTAAAATATGTGAAATTTAATGGAGATTGTCTATAAATATCCAAACATATTCAAAATTTTGTCACAGCCATTGTTCAAGTTAGATTAAGAACTAAAGGTTTTGTTTCAAGTAAAATACGTCACAAAGGGTAGTTGTTTACAAAAGTGTGGCTTTATATTATAAATGCTGAAATTGAGTTTGTGTCTATATGAGCATTATTAGAACAATCAGACTTGAGGATGATTTTACAGTAGAAAAGAAATGTTTGTTTTAACCTTAGCTGTTTTCTTCTTTGCGATCAAGTATGTTAATATGCTTTTGGAAGTTCCATAGAGAGGATAATTTTACAGTAGAATAGATATACTTCTGTTAACTTCTGATACCTTAGCTGTGTTCTTCTTTGTGGATCAAGTAGGTTAGTATGTTACCCAGGAATTATTCCTTTGACATGGTTATACAAAACAAACAACAATTTTAAGAACTGATACCATGGAAATTTCATAGTGGTAGAAAAGAGACAAAAAAGAATAGGCGCGAAAAGAAAAGAGAACTACCCCATGCAAGAAACATGTATGTGCAAAAAACAAAGAATAGAATACTACCTGTGCTCTCATCAGCAGCTAAGATACCTCGGCCAGGTGTGCCGACTATCTGGTTGGCAATATTGTACAGTTCTCTCTTCTGCTCGTTAGAGAGGGGCTGGTAAACGGGTGGCATGATGGTGATTAAGCTAGAACACAAAGATGTTAGCCAAGGTGAAAAACTAGGCAGCAAGGGTGTGTTAAGGTGACGACGAGCGTGCTCAGCAAATAAAATCAGAAGCAGAAATGCAAAGGATCCTGATGGACATAAAGGAACAAATCATAAGTATCAGCAGGACTTGTGTTTATATATATATATATATATATATATATATATATATATATATATATATATATATATATATATATATATATATATATATATATATATATATTTATATATATATATGTATGTGAAACTGTGGAAATTTACAAAAGGTACCTGGCCTTTTAGGTGCTTTGCAGCGATTAATGGTTCAATGATCTTATACAATGAATTCTTCTATACAATCCAAATTTCACTGTCAAAAATTAAGATTTATAAAGAAATTAATATGTGACTTTCTCAAAATATTTCAAGTGATATCTTTGGATTCATAATTCTTATTCCATCAGAACCCAAATGCGAATTTCACAACAACAAAAACAATCAGGAGGGATATCATATTCCTGGTCTTTGGACTGTGTCTCCTTCAAGATAAGCAAAATTCAGTAGCACCCACCAATACCTTCAGAGACATCTGGTGGTTGAAACAATAGATCTGTACTTCTACAAAGCCAAACAAGAAGTGCTCTGAAAGGATGCAAGATGTTAAATGCAAAAAGAAACCAAAAGGTATAAGCATAAACTTAACTAAAATAAAGAAATAAATAAGCAGAATAATCCATTTGGCCATCATACAGATGTACTTGTTTAAACAAAGTTTTAATCGTATCCTATGCAACTCTCTTTTGCAAATTTCACTCCAAGTGAATGTTAGAACTTTAAATACCACACATATTAAAATAAAGTTAATTCACATATTTGATGACATCTCTGATTGCCTCTAATACAAATATGACAACCAGATAATATCACATTTTGGTCAAGTTCCAAAATCAAGGCACTGGGTTTACAAGGGCGATATCAATGATTGGAGCAAATGTAATGCCACCTCTGATGTAAAAGTTCATTATCATGAACAGAGCTCCCTGATCAGATTTCATCCTTATATATTTCAGATGAGACCCCTTTCAAAAGTGAACACTTCCACAATAACAAGTTTTTTACATTACAGAGGTTTAATTGTAGAAAAAAAATACATTTTATGCCTTGGCTTAATGTAAAAATAAAAACATTTATGTCAATGATAAGATAGAGATCTTTATTCATACAGATTTCTACTGTTGAATTATATATAAAAGATATTAAATGAGCATACCAATATTTCAGAAGAATCAGGCCAGGATGACATGCTTATTTGATGATGTATATTGCAGCATCATTTCTATCAGGGCAAGCCAATAAAAGAGAACATATAAGTCACCATGCAACCTACCTCACTCATGATGTTGACCACATCATCCAACAGCCAAGAAATGCCAACATAATATCCCACATTATCTACTGGTTAATTTGGAGTATTTCTATTTCAACATAGCTTTCGATTGTTGCCAAAAATATTTGATAAGAGGTCATGACTTCTTAATACTGAATAGCTTAGGGTATGACGGTAAATTCAAGTGAATTGTATTTATGAAACTTCTGCTAGATGGATATGCATATTCTGTGAATATTTTATAGTCAGGACCGAAAATTCTTAAATCTAGAAATATATTTCTCCCTAAAATATAAGTAGGGCCTATAATCCCAGTTGAATGAGTTGACTTGAGGCATAGTATCACATGGACTCAATATTGTGTTGGCATTAACTTGGAATAAGTTCTTGTGAAGAAATACTAGTCTAATATAAAGAAAATCATGTTCTTGTCACTGTTGCCTATCTGAAGGGAAATAGAATCCCTAAAAACAGGAACAGCGACAGATGGGAACTTGATTAAGAGAAATGAACAATGGGGATAGCATCCAAAAATAAGTCGTGAGGAAAAAAGAACACTGGTAGTAGTGATCTACAAACCGACAATACTGAAATACAACAACAATAATAACAACATGCCACAAGTGCGTAGATGTGTTAAACACTAGGATGTGTTATCAATCACTCATGGTCACACTGTGTTTAACAGCAAAAGTACCTCCGCTCTCATCAGCTGCCAGGATACCCTTGCCGGGCGCTGTGATTCTGTTGGCAATGTCTGCCAACTCCCTCTCCTGTTCTGGGGTCAAATAGTGTGGGAAGCGCATGATGGCTCTGCAAGAGAAAAAGACCACCTCCTCTGTTAAAAGCATGGATTATAGTAGTAAAATATGTATTTATTCTGTAATTGAATACCTGAAACAGTAGGGCTGTCATAGATACCTGATTTATTTCAATTCAAAAAGGAAAGGGAATGTTAAAGGGAAGTAGGGGAAGGGAAATTTAAAGACTGGATGGGCATTTCAGGATTTTTACCGATTTGATTTAGGTACCTGAAATATGTCGATCCATCGATACGATCTGTATCAATGACAGCCCTACTCAACAGTACAATAAATATATCTAAAATTGCAGGGAAATAGAGTGAAACTTAGGGAAGTGGACATCCCTCTTTTGTGGATGCCATACCATAAATATTAGTGTTGCACTTTATTCATCAACATTCAACAAATTTCATTCTCTTTCAATAATAATCATATACTGCTGCCCTTAGACAACTCAGTCTGAAAAGAGAACATTTTAATGAGCAGTTTCGATAGAGGTTCCTCTCTCTGTGTTTGTTCACATGTGCTCTATATATATTGACATGACCCATCGACCCCAGTGGAGTGCCTAGATGAATTAGTGTTTTGTTAACATATTAATGCTAGCAGTTGCACAAAATTCATGTACAGATGCTCTGATATGCATAGAAATAATGAAGCAATATTTCAGCAACAATTCGGTAAAATATACTTTACTGCAAACAATTTAACTTCCTATTTGTCAAATGTCCCAAGTTCTCAATATCTAGCTTTCTAAAAAAATATTTTGCATGGGGCTTAAGCTTTCATTAATGGCCAATGTCAGCCTTTTGGTGAAATTTTTAAGCAAAGGCTACTTGGGAACATAATTGAAGGAGAAATGTTAATAGCATTAAGCAACAAACCTGTTTCAAATATTTTGTAAAATCATTCTCAATTCCCAGAGTATTATAGATTCAGATGACAATTTCTAGAGGAACTCTCAAGTCTAGAGGGGTTAAAAGAGGTTTGTGTGAACAGTTTTAAGTATATATCCCTCCCTTATGCTGAATCCTACCTCAATCAACACTGACTAGAGTGCTTATTTTATGGGTGCTTTTTAGGTGGCCCACTTTGCCAGTCTGGGTCAGAGATATTTTGGACTGGTATTCTCAGTAACAGCGCCAGACTGATAGGAGGTTAACCTCTCCTGCTACCATGGAAACCAGTAACCTTGGAGAAGGTCGCTTGGAAGTCACCTTGGTGAATGTTGGCGGGCTCTGCTCTGAGGGCTTACACTCCCACAACTCCAAATCTGGGAGGGGGCACTAAAATGTGTAAATCACCCATATCGGTTTACAGTTTTTCTTCTGGTAAGTTGTGGGTCTGGAGTTGTGCCACTGACCAGGGATTGAAGGACATTTGCCCAGTAACAGGTGATTTTGCAACCAGATACTAAATTGTAGGAGCCAAGTTTGCACATAAACCTAATTTAACCAACAATCGGAGCAATTTAAGATTTTTTCATATCTCTAAATTTTTATCTCCTTATTTTAACTAATAGTGCCCAAAAATGCATCTGCATTTTCAAAATACTACAGTACTCTGGCCCAGAGTCTCTGGGACAGCATGCCCCAGAGACCCAGACCTGCAAGCCTGGACAGCCTCTGACAAAATTGTACTTGCTGCCCGCATTTAGCCGGATTTATTTGCTCCTAAATCTAAAACCTTAGGAGCCAAATCTGCACCTGTCTGAAAATGTTAAGATCAATCCCTGTTGACCTGGCTTGCTTAAAAGGCTTTAAACATACCACAAGTGTGGCTGCCCTCTCCCACTTTTTTTATAATTGCAGGTCTGAGGCAAGCAATTAGTAGAAATCATTCCATTGAAACTAAAGATGCTCTAAGGCATCAAGTTACCAGAGTCCGCTTTGGAAACTTTCTTTTAGAGGACAGAAAAATATGAGAACAAACAATGCCTAAGTAACATGTTAAGGACTTGAAAGTTAATTGTTGCACAACAGACTAATCACTAGTAATCAGCCACAAGTTATTGACCCCATGTCGACCAAACAGTCCTGGAATAAATTACTAGCCTTCTATTGGCTGATAATCAAGCAGATCATTTTCATAACTATAAACACTCTCTATGATGAGAATTCTCAACCGCCACCTATCAAATTGACCCGAAGAATTGGATATCAATCTAAAGGTATAAGGTTCAATGATGTTTGTCACCTACTAAGGGAAGTATGTATGTCAGGCACCTGAGGGTAACCTAACTAGGTTAATAACATACTTACAGCTATCAGCTGTTTATCAATGATTAGCCCAAGACAAAGTTGCAACTCTAGTCAGTGAAGAGGTAAGATAAGGTCACTTTGCAAGTTGTTATCTTATGTCTGGTGAATTCTGGCTATATGACATACACACTTGTGTTGGTATTTTCCAGCCTTTAAAGAAATCTCATCACGTGTACATGAATTACTCAATGAGGAGTCTGTCGCATAAGTAGTTCAACACATACATCATTGCTCAAGATCTACACTTGCTAGTTGCTACCATAAGTAGCTCTGAGCAGAAAACTGTCAGGTAGTGATACATGTATTAAGCTTGTGAAACAGTGGCTTCCAGTCTCTTTCTTCTGATTATATTGATCTGAATCATTTGATAGTCAAGTACCTAGTGCACGTGTGAAGAAAGTTACGCTCAAGCCCTGCTGCACCCAATCCATACTAGGAATCTTAACCACAAAAAACAGGCTTGACCTAAATGAAATATGAACCATTCATTTTTTTCCTAAGCCTTTGCTAACAAGCTTGAGTGAATAGAGCAAGAGGCCAATCCCATATAGGAAGTGGTGACAACAAAGAACTAGAACACAGTAAGTCGGGTGCAAGCTCTGACAATTTTCCAAGCCATTACTCTTTAGTACAGCTCTTACATGAGTTCACCTTAATAACACAGGACTCAACACTAACAGTGAACCGCTGGCCCCAGAGATCACCTTTATAACATAACTACTTTTCATGTATCTTCTTGTTAAAAAATCCTAATCTTTGTAAAATCATTTGAATTTTTTTTAAATTCAAAATGTGAGACTACAGCAATCTTGCTAAATATCCTCACTTATACTGATCAATTATTCTGAGAATTTCTAATTGATTTAGTTTTTTATCAAGATAAGATTGCCAAAGTTGGAACAAGAAGATAATATCATGGGGAAAATCAATAGAGTGCACTTTCTATGACCTTTTTACAGCATGTATAGGCTGAAAGGCACACCCGGTCTAAATAACCAGGGAGCTGTACATGATAAATCATTTACAGATGGCACATGTAGGCCAACTCACTTACAAATACATCCCAATGTACATATACCAAACCCTGGTCAATTTGGCATGTGCATCACAGTGCTTGCTATAGGGCTTGTATTAGTTCTACCACTATAAGATATTGCTTTAGTTGGGAAAGCTATGACAAGTGCCACTTTTGCTTGAAAAATTGAGATTCTGGACACATGTGTAGTTAAAATCTCAAGCTTAGGATCTAGCCCACTTAAGACAACACATTTATGCTGAGAGCCGCCGAGTACTCCGGCATGTCCTGGTATCAGATGTACCAAAGGCTGTGGGTAGTGACTCCCAGTACCCAAGAGATCATGCACATCTCCAATGAGACTCAATGAAAAGATCTGATCTGCCGTAAGAAAAACAACTGCCAAAATTAGAAGCAATGTGTATTCAAATTCACCCAATGTAAAGATTGCACAATAGAAAATGATAGTCCCTTTCTTCGGAGCTATCGTAAATCTTCACATGTGACCGTGCCTATTGCAATGTTGTTTAAGGTTGAATTCTCTCAAACAAACAGAGCAATGCCGCATTGCAAATACTAGACCCTGTAGTGGCCTACACCAGATATGGCCAAACACTAAGGTTGCATTAAATGTTTTATGTTGTAACAAATTAACAATGATATCTTCAGATATCCTATGGCTACTGTACAAACACAAAATCCATTAAACTTTCTTTTAGAATGTTCAGCAGAGATCATAAATCACAAAGGAAAATTTTAAAAATTGGAAAAGAAATTCCAAAATAAAAATGAGAAATAAAAAGTAAAACCTTTCTGTGAAAATAAAAACTGTAGTAACACGCAAGTGGGCCACTTTCAACAAACTTTCCGTAAAATATAACACAAAAAAGAAACAAAATGTCAGAAAAGATCCCCACTAATGGTTGACTTGGTCTTGGTCTCTTACCTTAATTATGTTCCTGAGCTATGTGTCTATCTAGCAACAGCTATTTCTGTGTCCTGCCTGCAGGAAAGCACACTAGTGAATGCCATGGTTCAACCAATTTCCCCTCTCCCTGCTTTCAAGCCTCTTACTGGGTAATATGACCTTTTAACCTTAAGAATTTTAGAAGGCCATGTGACCACCAAATCCACAACTAAAAATATGCATCTTAAAGAAAAATCAAGATTTGTATCCCCAAATCTCTAAATTAAAGCTTAGCAGCGGATGTAATATTCACAAGACCAGGCAGATCTCCCCATGTATTCTTGCACAAATATATGCATATATGATCATTAAAAACACGCTCTTTTGTCTAAAAAGTGAGGACCTTGACCTCTTTTACTAATTAACTATTGGTAATGCTTAGTAATGGGTTCAACCACCAAACCACCTCTGTATCCTGAAGATTTTAAGTACCTTTTATGAATAACGATTTCACAGGTGTGGCAGGATAGCCATATTTTTCAAGTCGGCTTGTATCCTACCTAGATTGGAAACACCTCTTACTTACTGCTCAAAAGTTCAAAACTGCATGAATAAACAATTCCAAGCTGCTGCCTTACTAACCCACGTCATTAGCCACAGCCCAAATCATAAACATAACTAAGGCCAATAATCTGCATGCTGTGATGTAATTCACATCTGGAACACAGGAAGAATTATACTGACTGTGTTAAGAAAGGTAGGTACAAGGACCAAGACCTTTAAGCTAGGATGATCCCTTCAAGGTTTTAAGACAAGCACAAGTGCTTACTACAATGGATGTAGGTATTCCACATGGAATTAATGTATATTGGAGCCCTCAGCCCATGCAAGCATTTGCACTTATGGCACAACAAATTAAATGAAGTGGCACGGGTAAAAAAGTAAACTTGTCATAAACCACAAGTACTTTGTTGGTCAGGTAAATTACCAATTTTATAATACTCCCAGAGATGGGCTGGCAAATCACAAATATATGCTTACGTCCTTTAAAGGTACTAAATTTCAAAAATCCTATGGTGCTCTTTTCTGCGTTGCCTTAATCATCAGACCCTGGTTTTGGAAACTTCCACCAAGGTTGAGATTTGTGTTCACATATTAGGATTCTCATATTTAAAGCATATCACAATATAAAGCAAATGGAACAAAAAAAGGGTTTAATTAAACAGATTTCCATTTTTTTTTGAAATGCTTAAAAAGTCAAGTACCAAAAGACATTTAAAACTGATGACATAGTTATGATTTTTGCATCATTCCACACCTATCCAATGACCAATGCCATACCACATGGCTTCAGTTTCCCAGTACCATAACTTGACAGACTGACACTACCAGCCTTCTTGGGTAATTTCTCTACAAATAGCACTCAGTGTAATGCCAGTGCCTGGTGCTGGTTTTTTGTACAATCAGCTGACGCTGGGACCTTCTCAAGGTCGACAACACGAATGAAGGTCAAATGGATTTTACGGGAGAAAAATGGAAAATGACATATATCGGCCAAATAGCACCTGTAACTTCGACCTCTTGTACTATGGATCGAATAATGATTACCTAATTCTAGTCCGCATGAGGTGGAGAGGGTATTTGTGCCTTGGGTCTGCCTTCGCCGCTACCCGACGTTTACCCAAGCCGGCTCAGTTTGACAGGTGCGCGACAGGCCCTTGTAAAATCAGTAAATTTCAGCATCATATGTACAAAAGAATAAATTGTGGGCCACAAATAATGAAGCCTAGTATCCAACTGTGGATTAGGTTTGCATAATATAACGCATGAATACAAAATAAGTACTTACGTTGTTATTTATCCGAGAGGGGAATGAAAAGGCTACCGCACTCGTCGATCAGAAGTTGCGCAGAGAAAGTGCGCAGCGAATCGCGTGACGTCATGAAAGACCTTCATAACAGTGTCAGTGACCTTGTTTTGACCTTTCTAAAATTCTACAAATATAATGGATATGGCATTAAGGAATTAAAAACAATGAGGTGGGACAGAAATGTTTTATTCTCCTTCCAATGAAGGATTTACAGCTTAATATCATCAATCTGTCGCAAAATATGCACATTCACAAAAGTGGGCGTGTACGGTGTCGGTGATCTGATTGGCTGATTCGAGCCCACAGCTAAAGCAGTTCAGCGTGTACGATGGTGCAGAAGAAACAACCTAAGCTAAACTTCGTCATAATGTACAACAAATTAAAACGTGTAGTCTCTGGGTTGTACAAGTGAGACGATAGAAAAACAGGTTTCACAGCATGCATAAGAAATGAAAGCAACAGAATATACAAGTTAACCAAGAAAAAAATCAAACGAGATAAATGTTACTCAACATTTAAAAAAAAACTACATGGGCGGATGCAGGATTAACGATGGTGCAGGTGTGAAAAAAAATCCGCTGTTTTTCTGGAAAACGACAGAAAAAAATTCAAATTAAGTTTCTCCACCGTTTTTAAACAGCAGAATTTTTAAAATACATTTGTTGCCTATTTTTGTGCAAAGCTGGTTCACAAAAATAGGCGACAAAATATCTTAAAAGAAATTCTCCACAGTTTTTCCAAAAACAACAGATTTAGAAATATATATTTTGTCCCCTATTTTTGTGCAATCAGGTTAATCAGGTTATTTTTTCAGTGCCATATAAATTCAACTTAAGACCATTCAAGCTGTTTAATTAACAGTAGGCACATTAAAAGTTACTCTGTAATTTAGCCAGCTGGACGTTCCAGCAGTGGAAAACAGTTATAGTTCCAAATTTTACCAAAGATGGTGTGCAAAAGGTGTCACCTGAAAGGTGGCGAGGGTTAGAGTGAGCCCCTGGAATAGATAGTAACAAAAGTAGTAGTAGTAGTAGTAGTAGTAGTAGTAGTAGTAGTAGTAGTAGTAGTAGTAGTAGTAGTAGAAGTAGTAGTAATAGTAGTAGTAATTAGTAATACTGATACATTGGCCCTCTAATCGTTTAGAAAACTGTCACCAGGAGTGTACCCGAGAGCTAAATTGCCATGGATGCTTGTAAGCCTACTCTGCGTTATTGAGCAGTACCTACTCTCGGCTTTAAAATGCCTTTAAAACCATCTGGTCTTAAACATCGCCACCCTGAAGTTCTTTAGAAGTTATCAGTCTTACCTGTTGAAGTTATAGTTGGCAGGTTTGTGCTGTGACCAAAAATATCCAAATAATCCCTTGGATTTGTGCAATAACAGGAAACTACCCAACACATTTTCCACTGTAGAATTATTTCAAAATAAAGCATTATCCACAAAAGTAATCCAGGAAGTCATTACTAATTAACCTTGGGCATGGTGAAATGTGAAGGTTTTATGAATAAAAAAAATGTTTAACTTGCATCCGCAAGTTAGATACAGTGGAGCTAATTACATAATTACATCTTTAACAAAGGTAGGCCTCCATTAATCGTTTTAAATCTTTACTGAAAAGGTTACTCAGATTATTCTAGGATTTGTCATTAACTAACCATCAACAACTTTCTGAAAGATTACGTCAGAGATAAATATTCTATGCATTAAAGTTTTTCTGTAATTCGTCACGATACATTTAGGTATGAAATATGTTTAAAGAGGTATGATAGACAATAAACGGTGCCAAAATTCTACTGCTCTTTTGACATATTTGATATGCATCAACCTTAACCATAAGATGCACACATAACATAATGCCACCTCAGTATTTACAAATGCATATAAACATGTCAGTGACCAGTTGAACAGGTGAAAAAGTACACGATTTAACGACACTTCACTAAAAACATCTTGAAGATGGCGCCATTTTACTCAACATTTGTGTTATAAGTAGGTGCGTGCCAAACCTTGGATGAAGAAAAGAATGGATATGTAGCGAGAGATCAATTACTATATGCGGTATAGTTAGGTGCTGGACTCATGCCAGGAGTCACTGACTGGTAGCAGCGCGAGGTCACGTTAGAATAAGGACCAATCAGGGCTCTCGTTTTGATTGCATTACAGAGAAACCTGATCTCCACCATCAGCTGGGCACCAATTTAGGGCTATTAGAGGGCTATTAGTTGACACTGGTTGAGGGTAGCATGTTCAGGTTGACCGCCTGGTTTCGAATCCACTTGTGTTTGGTCATCTAAGGCCAAACCAACAAGGGACCATGCATGATCCATGTTTAATCTCATTTTGATCAACATAAGAGTTATAGGATATGGGGTAAAGTAAGAATTTTGTACAACACTTTTAACAACAAAACATGACAATTTTGTTTTCCACACCAGAATCGTTTCAAACTTCATATAATACCTTTAGTGACTAGTTTTAGATTAATGTGCGTAGTAGACATCCAACATCAATAGAATCATTCATTTTTCACATTGAAGATGTCATACAGTGTAATGTTGCTGTGACAGTTTAGATACATCTCAAACCGTTTAAGATGTATATAAACCGGCCAGGTAAATGCATCTCTCTGAAACAGCTCATCCACGAATGTCGGGCTTCTTTCGTTTACGTGCCTGTGCGCTATCTGGCCTGTTAACTTTTACCTGCTTATTACATTTGATTGGAGTAAGAATTTAAATATAAACAAATGAGACACTCTTCCCTCCGTTACTTATCGATCTTTTCTCCACATTTGTTAGATTCGATAGTCCCTACTCGATAAGTATGGATAGGAGATTCGTTGGAAACCTTTATTTTTCATTATAAACCTCACATCTTACACCCTGTTTAATTGTGCATTTGTAATGCTAAATGTATTCCCCGTCCCAAAGAAAAAAAATAATAATCCTGCCTCTGTCATTCAAATTACCAACAAGCCATTCTACGATGGACCAGGTGTGAAAGTGAACATTGAAACAACCTTTTTACACGGCTGTCTTTAGGGGGGGGGGGGGGGGGGGGGTAAGCAAAACTTAATTTCAAGAAATTACTATTTGCCTGGCTCATATTCCTGGCAAAGAGCACTATCATTTAGAGAGTCGCAATATTAACAACCATATCATAGTATATCATTGGTACAAAATGTAAAACGGCCCTATTGATTTACCCTCCCCTCTGTAGAGGGAGGGTCAATAAAGTTTTATTTACACTCCCTCTGGAATGGTCCATCGTAACATTCAAAGAAAAATCAAAACGAACTTTTGTTTGGCTGGTAGGAGCTTATATGAATACAAAGGTCATCTAAGGTACGAGTATACTAGGCACATTGCTTGCTGCTGCCCTCTACTGTGTCATACGGAAACTAATAACGCAGCGATTTCGTAGTGTCTGCCGATGTCTGAAAAAGAATAGAAAAAACAGGATCGATCAATCCATGTTCTTTTCAACTAAGGAAAAAAAAGAATGAAAAGGGCATCCTGTTTCGTTGTAAATCCCACACCTATATATAGTGTCCCATTATTTATAGGGATACTAGGGAGGCATATGCTCTTAAAAAGTTCTCCTATACAGGCGGGAAAATATAAATTGGCGCCTTTAGCAAAAAAATAAGATGTCCGCAATAACCCATGATAGTATTATCATTACTATAATTATCATTGTTATAACTATTGTTATTACTATTATTATTATTATTATTATTATTATTATTATTATTATTATTATTATTATTATTATTATTATTATTATTATTATTATTATCATCATCATTGTCATTATTATCATCATCATTATTATTACTATTATTATCATTATTATTATTACTAATTTTATTATCATTATCATCATCATTATTGTTGTTACTGTTGTTGATTTTGTTGTTGTCGATTTGTTGCTGTTGTTATTGTTTTCGTTTTTGTTTCTATTGTTGTTATTGTTGTAATTCTCGTCGTCATCATCATACTTATTATTATCATCAGAAAATCATCACTTTTTATTCATTTATCATATACTTATCTATTTAATTATTTATTTTCATTTATTTGTTTATTTATTTATTCATTTATTTATTTATTTATTTATTTATTTACTTATTTATTTATTTATTCATTTATTTATTCATTTATTTATTTATTCATTCATTCATTCATTCATTCATTCATTTATTTATTTATCTATTCAATCATTTATTTATTTATTTATTTATTTATTTATTTATTTATTTATTTATTTATTTATTTATTTATTTATTTATTTATTTATTTATTTATTCATTTTTTCATTATCTATTTTTTACTTTTTATTTATTCATCTTTTCATTCATTTATTTATTTATTTTTAGCGAGCGAAGCTCGAAAGGCCGTAGGCCTTTCGCGAAGCCTCGCAATCCCTCAATTGCGCGTGTGTGTATATGAGTGTATATGACGTCACTATCACTATAAGAAATACATACACGGACCGAGAAAGTTGTCACCGTCCCACGTGCGGGACAACAATATCGTCCAACGTGCGGGACAACAATATCACTCAACGTGCGGACGACTTCCTTTCTGGAGGATTTCTTTAGGCGTTAAGTAACGACCGATTTCATTGGTCGACAATGACGTAATGTGCAGTACAACAATACCAAACACTAACATTTCATCCCATTGGATGAAATGCATGAATGCACGTGCGTGAATGAAAGTGGCCGCTTCTACATGTATATCCACGTTAAAACTTAATTTCTCGCCCGTCCGTGGCTCAATTCTAATGCAGTTTAGAACCGCCTGAATTCATTCTACTGACCATTGCGGTTTAGATCGATAGAACCGCCAGAATTCATTGTACTGGCCATCGAATTCTCGTCAAAATCAGTTGCGAAATATGAATGCAATTCAATTCTAATGCAGTTTAGAACCGCCTGAATTCATTCTACTGACCATTGCGGTTTAGATCGATAGAACCGCCAGAATTCATTGTACTGGCCATTGAATTCTCGTCAAAATCAGTTGCGAAATATGAATGAAAGTGGCCGCTACTACATGTATATCCACGTTAAAACTGAATTTCTAGCCCGTCCGTGGCTCAATTCTCGGCTCGCTTCCTGGTCATACCACGCCGTGGCCGCTACTATATCCAAGTTAAAACTGAATTTCTCGCCTGTCCGTGGGTCAATTCTAATGCGGTTTAAATCGTTAGAACTGCCAGAATTCATTCTAGTGGCCATCGAATTCTCGTCAAAATCAGTTGCGAAATATAAATTTTAAGACAGTTTAAAATCGTAATGTTTTGTATGCCATTAATTTACGGTCAATCAATGCTGTATTTTGGTCAGAAGTAAAAAAAAAATGATCATCCAAAGCTTCGCTCGCTTCCTGGCCATGCTACCATACCCACGTTAAAACTTAATTTCTCGCCTGTCCGTGAGTCAATTTTAATGCGGTTTAAATCGTTAGAACTGCCAGAATTCATTCTACTGGCCATTGAATTCTCGTTAAAATCGGTTGCGAAATGTAAGTTTTGCGACAGTTTGAAATCGTAATAATTTGTATGCCATTAATTTACGGTCAATCAATGCTGTACATGTACGATGGTGCAAGTGTGAACAGCAGAATTTTTTTTTCCCCAACCGTTTTTCCAAAAACAGCAGAAAAAAAAATTACAATTTTTTTCCACCGTTTTCCTAAAACAGAAGAATTTTTTTTTTTTTGAATATTTTGTCGCCTCTTTTTGTGCAAACTGGTTATCTGTCTTCCTTTAGCACTTTCAAGGGAGCACTCATTATTTGAATTTAATGGTATGTGGTGACCAATATGGCATGTAAAAATGGACAAAAAGACATTTTTTGATATTCATAATTAATAGCGAGCGAAGCTCGAAAGGCCGTAGGCCTTTCGCGAAGCCTCGCAATCCGTCAATTGAGCGTGTGTGTATATGAGTGTATATGACGTCACTATATGAAATGGAAATATGAAATACATACACGGACCCAGAAAGTTGTCACCGTCCCACGTGCGGGACAACAATATCGTCCAACGTGCGAGGCAACGTGCGGACGACTTCCGTTCTGGAGGAATCTTTAGTAGGTTAAGTAACGACCGATTTCATTGGTCGACAATGACGTAATGTGCAGTACAACAATACCAAACACTTACATTTCATCCCATTGGATGAAATGCATGAATGCACGTGCGTGAATGAAAGTGGCCGCTTCTACATGTAGATCCACGTTAAAACTTAATTTCTCGCCCGTCCGTGGCTCAATTCTATTGCAGTTTAGAACCGCCTGAATTCATTCTACTGACCATTGCGGTTTAGATCGATAGAACCGCCAGAATTCATTGTACTGGCCATTGAATTCTCGTCAAAATCAGTTGCGAAATATGAATGAAAGTGGACGCTACTACATGTATATCCACGTTAAAACTGAATTTCTCGCCCGTCCGTGGCTCAATTCTCGGCTCGCTTCCTGGCCATAACACGCCGTGGCCGCTACTATATCCAAGTTAAAACTGAATTTCTCGCCTGTCCGTGGGTCAATTTTAATGCGGTTTAGATCGATAGAACCGCCAGAATTCATTCTACTGGCCATTGCATTCTCGTCAAAATCAGCTGCGAAATATAAATTTTAAGACAGTTTAAAATCGTAATGTTTTGTATGCCATTAATTTACGGTCAATCAATGCTGTATTTTGGTCAGAAGCTTCCTGGCCATTCTGCCATACCCACGTTAAAACTTAATTTCTCGCCTGTCCGTGGGTCAATTATAATGCGGTTTAAATCGTTAGAACCGCCAGAATTCATTCGAAATGTAAGTTTTGCGACAGTTTGAAATCGTAATAATTTGTATGCCATTAATTTACGGTCAATCAATGCTGTACATGTACGATGGTGCAAGTGTGAACGGCAGAAAAAAAATTCAATTTTTTTTCTCAACCGTTTTTCCAAAAACAGCAGAAAAAGAATTTACATTTTTTTTCCACCTTTTTCAAAAACAGAATTTTTTTTTTGAATATTTTGTCGCTTCTTTTTGTGCAAACTGGTTATCTGTCTTCCTTTAGCACTTTCAAGGGAGCACTCATTATTTGAATTTAATGGTATGTGGTGACCAATATGGCATGTAAAAGTGGACAAAAAGACATTTTTTAATATTCATAATTAATATTGAATATTCATAAATGAATAAGGAATTTTGGTCAAAAGTAAAATAAAAATGAAATCACCCAAAGCTTCGCTCGCTTCCTGGCCAAGCCAGCGTCATATTATTCATTGCAGTTCATTCTCTAAGATATACCATATCCAACATATTCCAAAAATGCTGTTGCACCCATCCTATCGTTGCGAAAATATGACATGGTAACCTCACCCGCTGCTCCCGGTACTCAAAACTTGATCAGAATCATCTTGTGCAAGCCAAGCTCGTGATTGCTGAGGCACCTGCAGCGGATATGGCGGATGAAAGTGCCTTCAAGTTGGTGACTAGAAAGAATAACAGGCATAAGAAATCAGCGAAGAGGCAGCGACCTTCTTCTAATATACACGTGAAAGAGTCTGATCAGTTATTTAGCTCCGAGGATAAGAGAAAAACAAGTTTGAATGTTGAACATGCCAGGTGAGCGATAATTGAGTAAAAGCATGTATATTCATGTCTGATAGAGAGGGGATGGGATGACTGGATCTCACTCCAGAAAATGATATTTTAGTGTGGATCAGTTTTCGATATTCTTGATAATTACCCTGGAATAGAAAAGATGTATGTGTCAGCAGGTCCGGGAAACTCCCCTGATCGGGGGAGCCTCCCCCGATCGGGGGAGGGTCCCCCGATCGGGGGTTGTAATTGAATTTATGTAAAATCAAGCATTTTGTGCCGTGGGAAGCTTAAACAATACCCTCGGCCGGTCGCTAATGTCCGTGCTGGCTTGGCAGCTGTGGCCGTCCATGCACGAAGGCAAGCACATCTTAATGACCCAGATTTCTTACTGAATAGCGGCAAAGCCGGTCAGTTCATACTGACACTGGGTAACTGTCTTCTCTTTGCCACGAAAGTGTGGGAAAGGGCTGAAATACTGTTTCTGTTTTTTGGAAGAACATATCTTCAGCTAAAATTTGCTCGTGCCGTTTGTCTTGATTCCATCAGAGAAATACATCCCCTTGAACCGCAACGCCATAGGCACAGCATGCTAGCACCTAGGGTATGTGCGCCTCGGGTTACGCGGTGTAGCCTTGGTCACGTGATCTGATCTGTGCAATTAGCATGCAGCATCCTTTCTAGGTCAGATAGTTGCCAAGGAGATGGGAGGCAGCGACATTTGATGATGCATGGACAGTGCCCGATCCCGGTCTACTCATCTCAGATTCCATCACATGTTGGAGAAATACAGCCCATTGTAACATTGAATCAAAACAACCCCCGATCGGGGGTTGTTTTAACCCCCGATCAGGGGTTGTTTTAGTTTATGCTGTCTTTGCCACAGAAGTGTGCGAAAGGGCTGAGCTACTGTTAATGTTTATTGAAAGAGCATATTTTAAGCTAAAATTTGCTCGTGCCGTTTATCTTAATTTCATCACATGTTTGAGAAATACAGCCCGTTGTAACTTCAAATCAAAACAACCCTCGATCGGGGGTTGCTTAACCCTCGATCGGGGGTTGTTTTTGTTTGTTTTTACCCTTGACATGCTGAGGACATTTTTGAAAGATAAAAAGTTGGTCTAAATGAATTTCCTTAATAAAACCATTACCCTCCTTGTTATAAACAACTTGAATATGCTCAGCATATATTTTAGCTTAAAGGGGAACTAAAGGCTCACATACATATTAGCTTATATGAAAGTAATACACTTCAAGAATAGGATGCTGTCCTCCTTTTTCTCTAAGTGAGCCCATGAGGGGAGAATTTTGAGTTTTGCTACCAGCTTCAGCAAGCCCCTAGCAGCCCCTGGTAGCAGCCATGTTGCTCTACTGCTATCAGCTGCGACCTAAATGGGTGGCAGCCCACTTGCTGTGCCCTAGCTCTGGGCAGCGCATCATAGACTGTAGAGCTCTATACACCAAGTCTCTTCGAAAGTTGCATAAAAACTTGTATGAGTATCAAACAGGTAAATGGTAAAATCATGAGCAGCAATTGGTTGTACAAAAAGACAGGGTGGTAGAGTTATTTTTCATATATTTCCTGTTGGTAAATTCAGACAAAAACAGTGGCTAGCATCACTGAAACTAGTAAATCCACCTGTCTTGAAGTATGCAGTTCTATGTTCAGACCACTTCCCTGATGCATATTATGTAAGAAATCACAAACCACAGTCAGGATTACTTATAAAAGGGCAACTTGGGGGACAGCAAATCATAAGGTTATTTGAAAATTCATGAACATAGCTCAACATCTGCAAATAAATTGTATACCTGTGAGACTATGAAGGAAGGGTTGAATAAAAACAATACTTGTATATACATCAATCATCCAGATTTTCAGTATTTGATTTTACTTGAAGCTAGGTGTTCTACAAAAACTGTTTTCTTTCATGTAACCTACACAGATACTAAAGGAAATGATTGCTGTCCCAAGTACTGATAGCTATTTCCTGCGTTGATTAACTTCTGTCTCCTGGGATCTAGATGTGTAATGCCACAAGGTTATAATTAACCCTTTGTTTATCCTTTTCCTTTAAGGAGTTGTTACTTCCTTTTGTTGAATGGCACAGCACCATCCTGTTGAGTATTCCTGACTGCATTTTTGATTTCTGGTATAAAAAAAAATCAGCCAAGTGGTCTGAACATAAAATTACATACATGCTTCAGGACAGAAATTCAGTGATGCTAGCCACTGTTTTTGTCTGAATTTACCAACAGGAAATATATGAAAAATAACTCTACCACCCTGTCTTTTTGTACAACCAATTGCTGTTCATGATTTTACCATTTACCTATTTGATACTCATACAAGTTTTTATGCAACTTTCGAAGAGACTTGGTGTATAGAGCTCTACAGTCTATGATGCGCTGCCCAGAGCTAGAGCACAGCAAGTGGGCTGCCACCCATTTAGGTCGCAGCTGATAGCAGTAGAGCAACATGGCTGCTACCAGGGGCTGCTAGGGGCTGGCTGAAGCTGGTAGCAAAACTCAAAATTCTCCCCTCATGGGCTCACTAAGAGAAAAAGGAGGACAGCATCCTATTCTTGAAGTGTATTACTTTCATATAAACTAATATGTATGTGAGCCTTTAGTTCCCCTTTAAAATATGCTCTTTCAATAAACATTAACAGTAGCTCAGCCCTTTCGCACACTTCTGTGGCAAAGACAGCCTAAACTAAAACAACCCCCGATCGGGGGTTAAAACAACCCCCGATCGGGGGTTGTTTTGATTCAATGTTACAATGGGCTGTATTTCTCCAACATGTGATGGAATCAGGACAAACGGCACAAGCAAATTTTAGCTGAAGATATGTTCTTCCAAAAAACAGAAACAGTATTTCAGCCCTTTCCCACACTTTCGTGGCAAAGAGAAGACAGTTACCCAGTGTCAGTATGAACTGACCGGCTTTGCCGCTATTCAGTAAGAAATCTGGGTCATTAAGATGTGCTTGCCTTCGTGCATGGACGGCCACAGCTGCCAAGCCAGCACGGACATTAGCGACCGGCCGAGGGTATTTTTTAAGCTTCCAACGGCACAAAATGCTTGATTTTACATAAATTCAATTACAACCCCCGATCGGGGGACCCTCCCCCGATCAGGGGGAGTTTCCCGGACCTGGTCAGTGAGGTAGATAACAGTGGCCCACTGTGGGGCCTAATGGGCCCAAATTGAGAAGTTGAGAGACTATATGGGCATATCTTTGTAAAGAATTTTCATATTCTCATCATTTTTGGCCAGATGATAGCCAATGGGGATACAAAAAACTTAATAAACCCATTTGACCTTGATTGACCTTGGATGACCTTGAGATGGCATTAGAAAACATCTTTTTTTGAGCATGTCCCTCTTTCAATCACATTTTCTCCCCAAAATTGTGTGAAAATGAAAAATCTGCTCTCATACGATGTTGAGCAAGGCACTAAAGAATACATTTGCAAAAAAATTGGTACAAAAAGTACAAAAATGAATTTTTTTGTGAAGGTCGAAATTAACATATGCATTTTCTCTTCTACTGGCTGACATGTACGCCCTACCAAGATGACAATCACATAACTAATTAGAGCTAAAAGTGCAGATATGGTTAAAAAAAAAAGACTATCCCGATATCTGCTTCCATTGCAAAGATATAGCCAATTTTCGAAATCCAAGATGGCGGCCATCTTGGATTTTTCGAAGTCAAAGGTCATTGCAGATTTCGAAAATTGGACACAACTTTGCGATGAAAGCAAATATTGGGGTGATCTTTTTTTTTAATGATATCTTGTCCTTGAGCCCAACCTGATAATGTGGTTTTGGTCTTTGTAGGGGAGCTGGTTTTTCCACAAGAAAAGCAAATATATATTTTCATATCATCCTTCATAAAAAATGTCAAAAGTTGCTTTTTCGGAACAGATTTTCTTGAAAATATATACTAAAGTATGATGTCCAACATAATAAGGGGGAGTAATTTCCATTATTGTATTATTAGGGGGCAATAACTTGGACCAAATATCAGATACATTGAAAATCCCATTAGACCCAGTGTGTAGTAGATGCATCTGTGTACTGGCCACTGGCCAGTGGGACTGACTCTCCTGCAGTGTTATCAGTGCGTCATCTCTTGAAAATATAGCACTCTAATTGGCTGCACGTAGACCATTATCATAATTGATATGTACATGTAATTGCGTTTTAAATATAAACAAGTCATCTATCTTCAAAATTGGTGCAAAGTTGTAAGTGAACTGGTATATTTTATTAAATTCTTTGTCTAGTCTCTGAAATGTGATGTTGCCCATCAAACAATTTCACAACCTCTTAAGCTGAGTGCAATTTTTTACCTGTACAAAAAGATCTGATGCACTTAGTTAACAATGCCAATTATAACGCTCTGTTAACTTATGAAAATTCTCTGATATGCTAAACACCATTTTGTGAGTCACTTTTTTAAAACTATTGCTTTGTTTGTTTTGCAGGTTGGAGCTTCTTGGAAGTGAATTTTGGATTGCTTTCAAAGGTGAGGCATCTCAATACAGAGAAACAATTGATTATAGTTAGACCAAATATCCTGATACAGGGTATAATATTAACCCTCAGGGGCCTATTTCAAGAAAGTTTGATAATGGGTTAGCTAGCTTAATTTGAGGATAACCACTGGCTAGCCAGAAATTCGGTTTCACGAATAATCCTAAGTTAGCGGTTATCTATGTGTTGTAAAAACAGTCTGAAGCCTGAAGGTGTCTTGCTTAATTACTGTTGGTTATTCTCATACTCTACTTTATGTTCTGCTTTTTTCTCTTCAGAAACACTTAGGAAATCATGTCAAATCCTCTGCACACAGGCTCAGTCTAATGTACATGAAAATATACACAACAAAACAGCAATAGACAAACATTCTCCAAAAGCCAGGAATGAAACACATGAAATCGTTAATGATGGAGGTTATCAAATACAACAAGACAATCCACAACATAATACAAGTGGCGCCACCTATACACATTTATCTGGTGATAGTGTGAATGAGCCTGTGCATCCTTGTGGACCATGTGGTGTTACAGGAGAAATGTCTGAAGAGAGATTAGCAAAGAAAGAGGAAGTACGGGAGGAAGGTGTTTTCAAGGAAGTTGTTTGTTACGGACTTGGATGCTTTTCTACTTGTTCGATTGCCAGACACCAGATGGCGCTACTGTTGCTCTTTCTAGAGCACCTTCAGGTAAAACACTGAAGTTTCTCATCTAGACCATGTACTATTGACTATTTTCCTCTAGTGTAAATCAAGAGGAATGGCTGTGTGTCGCATACCAAATTAAGGATTTGAGATTTGGCTGATTTTGTACCAATTTCCTTTATCTAGTAAAATAGCACTTTGTTGGTATTTAAGCTAACTAAATTATTAAGATTTGCCAAAATTATACTCACCAACCATTTATTAGCTGGTAAATATTGGTTGGGATTGAAATATCTTAACTCCTGAATGCACTTTGGCCCGTCTGTCAAAACAAAAAAAAATTAACCAAACTTTGTTTTAATGAAGATATGGTGCTATCTTTATATACAGAATCATACAAATTTTGAATATGGCTCCTACTGCTTAATATTATTCTTGTTTATTTTGATAATCTATTCATGTATTCATAAAATTGACTATTTAATTTGATATAAGACAATGATATTAGTTTGTGCCATCATCACCTCACTTTAGTAGAACTGAAATACTTAATTTGAATTTCAGATACCACATAGAAAATGTTACATCTATGATCCAAACTTTACCAAAGCGGAGGAGAGCGTTGTTTCTGATATGGAGCTTACTCTTATCAAGGAAAACGAGGTAAGGAATTGTATACCTGAAAGCCTTTTTTTATTTCTAAAAAGAATTTGTTTATTGAATTTGCATGTAAATAGAAGCACATTTACGTCAAGTTGGGCCATTCCAGAGGAATTGCATATATTTGAAAAACTTGTAAAGAATTCAAAAAATTGTACCAGTTTTAAGATACATGCTCTGGCTTTTTCCTGAAATACTGTATCCTTTTAAGAGGTTTTGGCTTTTAACTTCACATGGAGTTTACTGTTTTCTGCTGATAGCATGCCTTTAGTTGACCTGTAAATGCTTTTACCATAAGAGAAAATCATCATTAATTTGCCTGCCACTAACCTTGTAATATACCATAATGCTTGTTCTCTTTACCTTTTATATGGCTATTAATTGTTTAAGCTACACCAGCCATGATTTTTTTTCGTAATAAATTCTCGCTAGGTGTTCATCATGAAATGCCCCCTTTACCTGATTGAGCCTCATTCATTATCAGGAGTTTATGACGAATTAATCACAGAAAATAGGTATTTTATTATATGTTGAGATTAGCTAAATGTCTGCAATTGAAAATGTGGAAAATACTGTGCACTGAATATTTGAATTTGGTAAAACAAATAATCCATCCTTTATGCACATCTGAAGAAAAATGCTCAGGCTCATCTGAGTCTGGGAACCAAGCAACAGAACCAAATGAATTGAACTGCTTTTAGATCAAAAATCATCGACCCTATCTCTCTCTGATTAAACTCCAACCCTTATGCTGGTGTTGGCTAATTTGGTATATACAAATTGATGCAAAAAACCTGAAAAATACCTGAAACCTTGTCAAATGGGTACTCGTCCAAGAGTAGTCTGGGAGAGCTATCCAATGAGTACCAACATGACATTGTTTAGGTGGTTTTCAAAAATCTTTGCATCCTTGTGCTTTGGCATTGGAAGGGTTATTTGGACTGGTAGTTATTGGGGGGGGGGGGGGGGGGGGCTTGTGATTTTCTATGTCTACTAGCCCCATCAGGCCAGCGTTGCAAGTGTTTATTGTTATACCTTGATAATTATTAGTATTGTTGTTTTTACAGGAGGGGAAACGACATGTAGATGAGACGACCCTGTTTTATATGCCACATTGTGGTCGACCTCTGTACAACAATCTACTGTGGGCAAACTGGGGGCGGGACCAGCTCTGTAAAGTGGTCATTGTAGGCAACAGTTTTAGCAACATGAAAGAGAGGTGAGTAGAGCATCGTGTATAAAACCCTTATGCTGCTGCTGTCAATACAAAATGATACAAAAACCCTAAGAAAAATGGCTGAAACCCTGGCACATGGCTACTCATCCGAGAGGGCTCAGTGAGAGCTATCCAATGAATACCAACATGACAAGGTTTAGATGGTTTTCAAAAAATATTTGAGTCCTTGGGCTTTGGATAAAAAGTAGCCTCAGAATTAGAAGGGTTAAGCTGAAAAGTAATGCATTTATGCCAGCAATTGCATAAATGTGAAATTGAGGATTGTTTTTGTGTGCTTTTATCACTGTCAATGTCAACCACCAAAAAATGTAGAATCAACAGTATTTTATTGGTTATCTTCGAACATTTTCTGGCATTTGTTTATTTGTCTGTATAACCAATTTTTCCATTTCCATTTTGCTTCTGTAAGGTGTAAGATTGTATACATATGATCTATTAAATGGGAAAAAATCCATTTACTTTATGCAAAGGCTTATGAACTAGTTCATAAGCCTTTGCCTTAAGTGCACCTAGTCCAAAAATCAAAAATGTTTAATTCTCTATTTTGTCACAATATACTTATCAGTTGACTTTAAGACACATCAGTGGCAGTGGGCAAGTACTTATTGAAACCTCTTCAGAGGTTACAATAAGGATGGGGAATGGGGTGGAGATCAGCTTCGTTCCTTGATGGCAGCTTGAGTGCTGCCACCTATTAGCAACTGACACATTCACAAATAAAAGAGTACCTCTACAGACTAATTCTGACTTGTATGTGCTGTATTGATGTTGGATAGGATGCAAATAGAGTTATTTTTAATACTTCCATAGCATAGTTTTATATAAAAGATGTATCATGGAAAACAAAGCAAAATAAGCTAGAATTTGCAAATTTTGTTTTTTCGTTGCATTTGCATTGTAGCTGCAGTAAACAATGTGAATGAATTGTGATTTTATCTTCCTTTTACAGCACCATCACCAGGAAATTTCAAGTGGAATCTGCTTATATAAACAGGGTAAGCTAACTTCTCAAACAGTTCTCATTGAAAATTAAGAGGCAGATATAGATAATCATAATAGGTGAGCCAGTGGACCATCTCAGGGTACTATATATGACTTTAATTTGGAGTGCTAAAGATTTCGCTTAACAGCCCTGCTGGCAGGTTTTTGTGCTACTTTAATTTTGCGCCCTCAAACTAATCCAGATACAAAGCAGGATATATTTGAAGGATGTTATTTTGGCGCGAAAATAGCAAAAATTAAATACCTGTAGAAATACCAGTTATACAGTATTGCCAAATCTCTTATTACCTCATCTTACTCTTAGGATTAATTCAATTCTCTCTTTTTCATTTTTTTTCAGATTTTACCAGAAACTGTGGAACTCCCAATGGTGAACAATTATAGATTTTCAGACATTTTCAATGATACAGCAATACACATTTTCCCCAAGGCAAAACTGGAAAAGGTAGCATGTGATTTTTGGGAAGAAAGGACTGAGCCTGTTTATGGAAATGATGTAGAAATAATAGTAAAAGAAAGACAAACATGATCTATTTCTGTCTGTCAGACTTAAAACAGAGTAAATGTCATGTTTTGCATTTCTCTAGGCAACATACAAAGAGCCGAGGTGGGCATGGCAAGTATGCTGGGTATTATGAGTAGGGATTGGTACCTTTAAATTTTTCACGATACAAAAGTGATATTTCCTTAACAAAAACTATTGTAACGATAATATCTGCCTCCCTGGGACCTGGTTTTGTTAAATTTAGCACTGTCAGCATCAGATATTTTGCTAATGAATAGCGAACTGCCTTGGTGCGGAGACGTCATCTTACAATTTTATATACATTTTAAATCTTAAACAATACAATACTATACTCAACTTTTTCGATATGGTATTTTGTCCATTCAATATTGGTATTTGGTATCGTATCGAGTACTGGTACCTATCCCTAATTTTTGGCAGCTTAAAAGCATTAAGCATTTAAAATTAAACGATACAATACTACACTCAACTTTTTCGATATGGTACTTTTGTCCATTCAATATCAGTATTTGGTATCGTGCCCAGTACTGGTACCTGGCCTTGATTATATGCAGCGTAAAAGTGTGAAGGAGGATGAAGAAATAAAAGAAAGAAATCATTCATTTGTTTTTGGTGTTTATTTCTGTAATCATACTTATATACACAATCATTGAGACTAGAATTATGTTTCATGCAGATTTGTCTACAGTGGAGTATTAGTTGTGACAATTCTTATTTAGCACTGTGTGTCACTATTGTGGTGCTTTTGCAATGCTTCATACTGTTTTTATCTAGCAAATGGGCACTTATATTTTTCAATTATAATTGGCCCTTACAAAAAATGAGAACCTGGATTTAGAACCGACTCGAAGATCTCATAATATTGATGACCTTGCGATGGAAATCTGTGGGCCTAAAAACAAAACTCTGTGAATATGGCCTTTTAGCCATAGCCAATTTCAGGACCGGCTTTTGGTATTAATTTTCTGTTAGGTTAAATACAATTTATTTCAGAAAACAATGTTTTATATTAAATTACATCGAACAGGTTTGGAATACTAAGTATACACATTATAAAATAAGTCTCCAAACAAAGCAAAATCTAGAATATTTTTTTTTGTATCAACTCTTATCCATATATGTACCCACATATGCACCTGCAATGGGGAACATACAACAATACAAGGCAACAATTGGGCTTTATCATTGTTGGGTACAAGGACCACAGACAATTGAAATAAGAGGTACAATGAGTGATACTGGCAAAAAATGAAACTCAAAATGTTATCATTCTGAAAAGCTTACTTTGAACAAATAGTAAGTATATCTTATACTATATTGTAAGTTGTATAGTTATATTAAGGCTAATGACAGAATTGAATGCCTGGAAATATTGAGAATGGTTCTAGGATGTACCTCAAATTGAGAATGTCCTCATAACTTTATGTTCCCCATTGAAGTACCCCTATGCTGCTGGTGGCTTATTTGGCCATCACAAAATGATACAAAAAACCTAAAAAATTATTGAAACCCTGGCACATGGGTACTGATCTGAGGCTACTCAGCAAGAGCTATCTAATGAGTGCCAACATGACAGGGTTTAGATGGGTTTTAAAAGTAGCCTCAGCAATCAAAGGGCTAAGGAATAATTGGACATCACAAAACTTTTTTTACCTGCCAGGGCAGATGAACTGGTGGTTTACTAACCTCTATATACTTCAAGGATTTGACCATTTCATCCATTTCATTGAAAATACTTTTGTTGTTTTATCAACAACATGACATTTTTTAGATAACCTAATCTGAATTTGAGTTTAGACAATGCCAAATAAAATAGTATTAAGGTATGTCTCTGCAAAATTTAGCATTTGAAGATACGTTCCTGGCAGATAAAAGCAAAATATATTATAGATTTCTTTTGAATGCATACAACTTTCCTTTTACAAAATGTAATAATATACATAATTAATGCAAGCCAGTTCTTTAAATGAAATATGTAATTTTAATTTACAAACACAAATACAATATTGATACATATAACACTAGCAATCCTGCTGCGAAACAAACAAAAAACATGAAAAATTAACATTATTTAATTCACATCACCCCTTAAGTTAATTGAAATATATTCCAATTTGCTTGAGAGGCATATTCATTTATAATAAATATATTAACCCATTCATTCCTGAATCAGCCCAAAAAGCTTATTTTGGTCATATCTTCCCAATTAAAGCATCTTTTGAAAAATATTTGAAGGAGAAATGCAAATCTGAGCCAAACCAACAACTCTTCTTCAAATATTCCACCATTTCTTCATGCTTAATTCCCATGTTATTATTTTTGGTATGATAATATGCAGAGGACAGTTGGAGCAATGTTTAACCCTAGGCCTGCAGCTCCTATTCACATGGTGTGTATACATGGTCCGACGCAAATGTTAATATCATCATAATAGAGCAATAATTTCAGAGGTATTTTACTGAAAGTTGTTTCTGTGGTGTGCAATAAACCCTTCATATTTATTTCCAAAATTACTGGGGGCATGCCCTGATGATCGTCTGTGTCTCACTGCTGCCTGGGTTAAAATCCTGGCCGAGCATGTGAGAAAATTGCCAGTGACTTGGGGTTAGGCGGTGGTTTTCGCTAGGTACTCCGGTTTCCTCTGGCACTTACAACTGGTTATGACTTAGCCACAATATGGCAGAAAAAGTGTCAAAAATCGAAATTCCAAATTTCTAAAATTATTCTATTTGATGAGGTATGTTTAAGTTGTCAGACTGTGGTGAGAAACTGAGTACACAAAATTGGTAATTGTAAAACCTTTTGGCATTCTTTTTCAAGGGAGACCATAATATATTCAAGTAACAACCATAAACATATTTCTTATTGAGAGAAGGCATAATATCCTTGTGCAATGTCACAGCAATTATGTTGAGGTGGAAATATTTTATTTCCTCGAGACTTTTAGAAATTACTCTCAAAAGGTTGGGTGGCCTAATGTGGGATTTTTTACAATTAGGATGACACCAAGCCATTCTGCTGGCTAAGACACTGCATCAAAGCCATTTTCTGTGCCTTTTTTGGAAAGAGATACCGCTAGTACCGTTATTTTGCATGTATAAGATGCACTTTTTTACACAAATTCTTACACTCAAAATCGGGGGTGCGTCTTATACACAAAGCTAGAAATCTAGGGTGTTTTACATCGAGTCCCCAGGCCACGCAGAGATCCGAAATCAATGACCCTGAATTCAACTCTACCTTTATTCATCCAAACAGGCTGGTTATTTCGCCTAATTACAATTACAATGCCGCGTTATGACTAATTCCAGAGAGTAAACAGGACATGTGGCAACTAAGAAGCCTATTGCAAGAGCAGAATTTTGTTTACTTGAACATCTCAAACATATTGCACCTATCTGTTTGTTTTAATTTTCTGTTCTTGTCCTGCATGCTCCTTAAATGCTATCAATCTAGCTCAACATATCATCTGGTATTCTTATGTTAATCTGGTCAAAATACTGGAGGCCTGCCGTGATGACTGCATGGTATAGGGTGTTGCCACTGACTGCCAGCTGTCTCTCACATCTGCCTGGGTTCAAACACTGGCCAGGGCATATGAGAAAGTTGCAATCTTTAGACTTGGGAATAGGCAGTGGTTTTCGACGGGTACTTCTGTTTCCTTCACTACTTACAACTGGCTAGTCACGACTTAAGTGCAATATGGCAGAAAAAGTGACGTATCATCTGGATTTCTTAAGTTAATCTGGTCAAAATACATGAAGGATAGCTTTCTTTAAAAATGCTTTTGGAAGATAACGGATGAATGCTATATTTTTGACGAGTTAGAGCAAAGAAAAAATAATCACTAGATCTAAACCTTTGCTCTATTTACTTACTTATTTACTATCTTTTTATTGTCAACTAAATCAATTCTTTATTTTGATTTTAGAAACAGAATATGCTTCACCATTACCTAGTTATTGCCTCTTTGATTACGTATATGGTATTAGGCTGTATTCTGCCAATTAACATATAAACCAACAAAAATAAGGTATGCTATGAGTTTCAGGAATTAATACTGATTTTCAACATTGGATCTCCTAAGATAGGGACCAAGGGAAAAGCAAGAGGGTTGACCAAACCAGATGAAAGGACCTGTTGCAAAACAGTCAAATACCCCCACAACATAGGTTAGAAAATAAGGTATGCTTGTTAGATATATGCCTTACAATCAAAGTATCAAATCAATAGGGTTCATATTTCTTTAGTTATGGGTCATTGAGTACATCATAATATTTTGACCTGTTTCTGCTGCTCTCTTTAAAGTGTTTCTTTTCCCATTTTGTTGGCATAATTATTAGGCACTTTATCCTGAAAACGAGATAAGATTTTTGAAAATTGGCTGAATTGTTAGAAAAAAAAATGAGTTGATTCATTCAAGTCAGAAAGTGTGCTTTTCCTAAAATTTACCCTTTTCCACTACTTGATCAATTCTGAATTTTACACTAAAAAGTATGTATAAAAATCTAGTAATCATAAAAAAGATGTGTTCAATCAAGTAGCAGAAAGGGGTAGATTATTTAAAAAAACAATGCAAATGTTAATGAATAAACTCATCCCTATAAGTCACTATTGAACTTTTACAAACTAAACACACCTTTCAGATATAACAGAACAAAGTCATCTTTCTGATGGTGCTTTATGAAGTTCAAAAATATTGCTGTTTACTCAGATGATGTTAGATTAAGTGACTGGTATCCCTTTCACTTACCTTGTCATCTGATGGGCGTGCCTTTCTTGACCTAAATTTTCTCCTAACAAAAGGGTCATTAAAGTGGAAACAAAATGCTACCTGAGACTAGAATAACTAAGCTACCAGAAAATGTGACTCTTGAATGAATTTTTTTTGAGGTATTTATAACCTCACCTGTGGGGAGAAAACAATGGAAATTGCAACAGGTCCTTTGACCAAGTCATTAACTCTTTAAGCAGAGACAAAATATTACACTTTAAGAAATCAACCAATCAGAATGCCTTTTGATTTATGTCCATAGCGCATCAAATCCGCTCTCCTTTTCATCATCAAAGCCATAATACACCTCCTCCTCCTCTTCATCGTCCTCATCTTCATGGATATCGTGGATGTCATCGTTTGACCTTGAGGTGAACATTGCCCTCTTTTGAAGGGCGGCCAAATCCAGTGGAGTAATCTGCACGACTGCTGATTGGCTAGCGCGGCGTGTCATCTGACCAAGTCTTTCGAAAACACCCTCGCTGAGCTGTCCGCGAGACGGGAGGTATTTGGCATACGGGTTCAGCTCCTCATCATCATCGTCATACTCATCATCGCTGTGGGAGGGAGGAAAAAATGGTGTTCAACAGAACAGACATTTTGTTCTGTGAGTAAGAACTTCACCAAACGAGGGGTTAACAGTGTGAATAAAAGGTGTGGATACAGGCTTTCATATGGGGTTTATGTTGAATGATGAGCTTTCATGCTTATTGTAAACTGCAATTAGGCCAATTACCACCAATAGAAGGATTTTTGCAGCGCTCTGCATGTATAACAGGATTGGTCAGAATCAATTAATGGCCCAGTCACACTAGGGTCCGACTATCGCACGATTCTAAAATTGGATCCGATTTTGCTATTTTAAAATCGGAACTGGACGTTCCGATTTTGAAAACAGACAAGTTTGCAGTCACATTATTACGATTCATCGGAGCCGATTTTATTGCTAGAAAAATGCGTCAATGATTTGTCGTACGATCATCGCAAGTCAAAAACATTGTCTTGCGACTTTTCAAAAATCGGCACTGATTTGCAAACAGTATCGCAAACCAGTACCGACTTTTTTTTAGTCGGATCCGATTTTGTATTTGGCCTAAAAATCGGATCCAACGATCGCACGATAGGTGGAAAAATCGGGTCCGACCCGCCGATTTTACGATAGTCGGGCTCTAGTGTGACTGGGGCATATACGATCTTAACCCAGTACCGACTTTTTAGACGGAGCCGATAGGTGAAAAAATCGGGTCCGACCTGCCGATTTTAAAATTGTGCGATAGTCGGACCCTAGTGTGATTGGGCCTTAATTACCCTTGATGCTGCTGTTGGCTAATTTGGCCAATACAAAATTATGCAAAAAACTCTGAAAAATGACTGAAACCCTGGCACATGGGTACTCATCTGAGAGTACTCAGTGAGACCTATCCAATGAATACCAACATGACAGGGTTTAGATGGTTTTTAAAAATCTTTGTTTCCTAAATTGTGCTTTGGATGAAAATAGCCTCAGCATTGGAAGGGTTAAATGTTAAATGTAAACTGCAATAGAAGGTTTGTTTTGCAGCACTGTATATGTATTACAGGGTTGTGCACAATCAGTTATTCCAGGATGGTCAGAAATAAAATTAATTAATTATGCCTGTATCCACATCAGAAGCTGAACAACTCAAACATGAAAATAACAGCGGAAATTAGTACATGTGGGTAGAAAGAAGGGATGATTTTGGTGAAGTGTAGTAGTGTATTGCTCTTTATTTGTAAGTACCTCTTTCAAACCTTTGAATTAGTGTACCTTTTGCTTGACTGCCCTATCAATGGAAAGTAGCTTTACAGCATTTATTAGCATCACTTATACTTAAATATATATATATATATATATATATATATATATATATATATATATATATATATATATATATATATATATATATATATATATATATATATATATATATATATATGGTAATCATTATATGTATTTATTTAGGACTAAGTGTGGGAAAGACTGTGTGGCAGCTATGGTCAGGAACTACGAAGTAGTGTCATGTGCCATGAAATGTTTTCAACAAAACTTGCAAGCCTAGTGTGTTTTAAACTAATTCATTTTGTATGGATGTTTCTCCTGTTCAGGTGAAAAGCGATAAATGTATTGATATTCAGACCAATACTTAGAAATTCTTGATCTTGATATTGAGAGATGACTTAAACTTAACTAACAATAGTAAGATATGATTCTCTCTAAAACTTATAGCACTTAAATGTTAACTTAGGATTAGCACAATTTCATAAGTAATATGCAGTGATGATTCAGTCTTAAAAACTATGAATACTTAACTAATATGCAGAGATTAATTAGAAACTATTGACACTCTGAAGGTACTACTTGGGGCAGAATTGAAATCAGAATTGTTGGTCTTGTTGGACAGGGGCCTTGGGTCCAAGTGGGTGGGTGGTAAATGGTTAGTACAAACTGAAAACTTCCAAGAACATTGTAATTCATGCAAACTTTTGTGCCTCTTTAATAAATTACTACATTTCAAGTGACAAACTTACAGAATTGGTGCTTCATACTTAGAAGCACTTACATCTCATCCAGTTACCACGGAAACCACTTATCATTATTGTAACATGTAGTATTATAAGTTATAACAATGGATATTCATATTTATGATATTGTATAATGCATCTGGTGTATTATAAGTAGTTATAACAATTGATATTCAGAATCATGATATTGTATAATGCATATTTTGTATTATGAGTAGTTATAACCATTGATATTTAGAAAAATAATATTGTACTTTGTTATTGTGACGTCTGTAGCATTCAAAATTACAATTGTTGATATTCTGATAATGTTACAGCCGTTTCATTAGTACATCATGTAAACCACATTAAGGAAGGAAGCCTCTTATATACCTGTTTTATCTTACACCCTAATACCCCATTTGATAATTAAACATACCATCACAGTCAATCATCTTTATTTCTAATTAACTTCAGACTTAACCCATTCATACCCAGATGGATGTGATAATCTGACACAAATAAACATATCTTGACAAATGTCAAATTATCAAAGATTTAGAGAAATATTCTAATAAAGAAATATTTTCATCAATTGAAAAAATGTTCTCCTCTAACTTCTTTTCAATAAAATTTCAAAAACATTTTAGAAATTTCTTTATTAATTTTTTGAAAAATCCTTTTTAGAAGTATCCAATCACTAATCTGCATAGTGTTACGAAGGAGACTTCTTTTATTCATTAAAAATTGGTATATTGACCAAAAATCCTTGTACTTTAACACCAAATTTAACCAAAATTCTTAACTTTTTGAATACTGTAATTTCAAATCTGCATACAGGAATTCCTTGGCAGTCAGATGAGCAAGGTGTTCTGGAAATCAATGGGTTAAGCCGTTGCTGCTATTTTTAGCTCATTCTGATGCAGCACACAGTAAAATTCAGGCACTGCAGCAGCAAACTGAAATAGCAAGAGTTCCGTAGCTCTCATTTGCATGCTCCAAGTAAACACCAGCTCTCAAAGCAACACTTTGCACTAAGTCGCTCATTCGATTGCTAGCACATATTGTATAGTAAATTGCACCAAATCCCAGCACTGTATCCTTAATCTATTATGTTGGGATAAGCCTTTATCTTTTAAAAGACTAAATTCCCACATGCTCGGTCTTGAAACATTAAGATGTTTTACTCCATTGATAATAGTAGTGAAAGTATGGTATGTCCTCTGACCCAAACAATATTGTATGATTTCAATACACTCCCCTATAGAAACAATCATATTTAACTCCTAATACTTTTAATGTAATTGTGCATAAACCCACAACACACACTCTCACATTCAATAAATACATACATTCATCTGGCCACACACAGCAATGTGACAGAAAGTGTGACAGTCAGGAATGCAAAAAGACAAGTCGCTGCAGGCACAGATAGTGTCATCTTCAAGAAGGGAAGTATTTATCAAAATCAAGCTCCTTCCCACCAACGTGCAGAGGTTGTGAATTTGTCAACTCCCCCTATCTAAATAGTAGTGCTGGGACGATTAATCGAAATAATCGATTAATCGGTCGTTTTGCCATGATTCTGATTAATCGATTATTGAAACAGAAGATCGATCATTTTCGATTATTATTTCTGCTCATCTGGTCAAAGTTTCCATTTAAAAGGGACCTTGCTTACCATGAAAGCCATACATAAAAGTAAAAGGTTATTGTAATAAACATGAACCTGACCATTTATCATTCAAAATTTAAGGGAAAAACGGCCATATATTGGACACTGTTTAGTGGGCATATCAACATTAATAATAATCGATTATAATCGATTAATCGATCGAAAATTTGGATGATTAATCGAGCTGAAATTTTCCAACGATTCCCAGCACTACTAATTAGCCTAAAATTTACAAGCCATCTATGTGCATGTGACATATACCCCCCCCCCCCTTTTATGCCTTGCATGCCTGCTTTCCCTGAAAGAAGGTCTGAGAGTTTTGATATCTTTTTGACCAAGGCATATTTTGAAAAAAAATATTTTGAAAGAGAAATGGAAATCAGAAGCAATAATACCACCACATCTCCCTCGAATAATTTTTGCTTCTGCTTTTTTTTACATTAATTGATTTATTGACAAACCAGTCATCACTGTTCAAAGGCATTGCAGTTTATTTGAGGCAATAACCCTTAGATACAAAGACCTACACTTCAAGACACTTGCACAAAGATATTGATTAAAATTGTATGAAAGAAAACTCGATGAGACATAATTTTAAGTATTAGAATAAGAAAATACAAGGCCTCTTTTTTCTATTCCAGCTTTAAAACGGCACTTGAACACAACCATTTGGGTCTATTACCCATTATTGTGACAAACACACCCACACACACTCACACATAAGATTGACAGACTGACACACCGTCAAGGGAAGCACCATTGAAGAAAAGGCTAGCAGTACACAGATAACCTTAATGCGACCTTGGCAAGACATTAAAATCAGCAGGCTTGATAAAATGTGTTTTAGGTCATATTTTTTCAATTATGATTTCTCAGATTTCCAAGGACTCTTTTTTCACAGAGTGGCCAGAAACTTTTATTGAACAGTCTATCCAAATGATTTACACTGAAATCCATTTTGATTTTGAATAAATATTTTTGATACAAATTCCTTCCAATGTTTAAACATTTGTCTTAACTTTGAAAGTAAGTATTCTTACTTCTCAACGCTCCTAATTTTAATTAGCAAAAGCTAGGGTCCACCTTTAAAACTTAACTTCAAGCGTTCATTTGGTACATGAACCAGTCATACTCATCATCTTTTTTCAATATTAAAACAAAAAATCACCCCCCCCCCCCAAAAAAAAAAAAATAAATAAAATAAAAATAAATAAATAGATAAATAAAATATTTTCTAATAATTTGATTTATTTCCTTCAGTTTACCTGAGAAACTCACAATAAAAAAAATATGGCCTGACCATCTCATAGGTGCCTTGATTAAGAGGTTTCCACCTGCAGCCTCTGTTAACCCTTCCAATGCTGAGGCTCTTTCATCCAAAGCACAATGTTGCAAAGATTTTTGAAAAACATCCAAACCCTGCCTTGTTGGCAGGGACTTAGCCAGGACCCGTCCTACGTGTATTTTGGACAGGTAGTTTCCTAAAAACCTCCTGTTTGGACAGGCAAAATTTTCTATGATGATTTTTCAATTTTGACTTTCTGGGTGTAATAACCAAATATTTTCCTAACAAACCATCTTCTAGACATAGCTGAAGTGTAAATTGCCTCTTTTGACACACTAGGCTATTAATTTAGTAGCTGGTATAAGAATTTGAAGTAGATTAGTAGCTAAATCTGGACGGGCAGAAATTTTGAAATTGCTGTTTTGGACAGGCATTTTTGAAATCCTGGCTAAGACCCTGCTTGTTGGTACTCATTAGATAGCTCTCAATGAGTACTCTCAGATGAGTACCCATTTGCCAGGGTTTCAGTGATTTTTCAGGAGATTTGCATCATTTTGTATTAGCCAATAAAGCCACCAGCAGCATGAGGATCATGAGTTACGGTGTGTGTTAATATTATCACAGAATGCTTTCAAACACGCTGAGTTAGTCCTTCACAAAGCGGGGCGTGGCCTTTGATGCACGTATTTGTGGGAGCTTAAAATTCATCCAGTCATAGTCCGTGCTGTAGAGAGAAAACATCGGTTAGCCAATTGCAACAGAACGGAAGCACAACATAATTCAAATAAGGAAAAAGAAGCTCATTTCAGTGAATTCCTCAGTGTGTACTAGATATGCGAGTGGGGAAAGGAGTGCTATGCACACATGAGGAAATATCTTGTACACAAATGGTGTTTTGGAAAGAATTCATTGATCTTTGTCATTTCTGGTGGGTTTAGCAATCACTCTTCAGTGCTTTCTGAACCCATTCATGCCTGTAGCACCCAAAACTGCCTGACTATTTTGGGGATATGTCTCAAATAAAAGCAATTTTAAGAAAATATTTGAAGAGGAAATGTTGATCCAAAACTAACAACTCTCCTTCAAATATATTTTAAATTTATGATTGATTACTAAGTTATTTCCAAAAGAAGGATAGGTCCAGATGACATTTATCAAGTAGGGCTATAGCCATGAATGAGTTCGGCCATGCATTCCTGCACTCCGTCAAATGTATGACAAAGTTGGTGAAATGATTATGATCAAAACATATGTTGGAAATTATTAGAAGGTGAAATGTAATTCAGAACCCAACCAATAACTCCCCTTCAAATATTTTGTGAGGTGATGATTGTAAGTATGTATGTATATATACATATATATATATATATATATACATATATATATAATATATATATATATATATATATATATATATATATATATATATATATATATATATATATATCAGGGCTCAACATTAAGAAAAAACTTCATAAGCCCAGCAGGGCTAGTTACCGTAACTTTTACTAGCCCTGAAACAATATTCCTAGCCCTGATAATGATATCAATAACAACATTTTCGAAATATTGACCTACCCCATATCCTAAGTTGATACCATGAACAGAATGCAGTGTATTGTGTTGAATTAAGTTATATTATCATCCAGGTATGCAGAGCCAAAGGAGGGCTTCATACTTTTTTAAGCGCTGATGGTCTGATTCTATCTAGCCCCTTGGGGCTACTCACAGGGTGAATTTACTAGCCCTGACTTTCAATAACTAGCCCCGGGCTATGGGGCTAGCCTTAACGTCGAGCCCTGTATATATATATATATATATATATATATATATATATATATATATACTGAGTATATATATATATGTATACAGTGTCTTAGCCAGGATTTAGAAACTGGGTGCCTAAATTTGGCAGTTGTAAAATTTTTGGGCGTCAAAATATTTAAGGGGGATCACAATATACTCATATTTCAACCATAAACATGTAGACATTCATCAAAATAAGGCATGGTATCATTGAATAATGTCATGGGAATTATAAGGAGATGCGAAAAATCAATTATAAGCTTGAGATTGAAATTTTTAGGAATTTCACACAAAATTATTTGGGTGTCCTGAGGGGTTCTTTTTAAGGGTTTGGGTGTCCAAGAAGGCACCCAGACGCCCTGCTGGCTAAGACCATGTATGTATATATACAAACATACTTACAATTATCACCTCACAATATATATATATATATATATATATATATATATATATATATATACGGATGTCTCAGGGACTGACACAGATTTCCAAATAAGGAGAGAAGGTGGTTTAATTTCAGAGGTGGAGTGGGGGGGTCGGAGGGGAGGGATCATCTTTTATGATTAAACTTGTGGGATCCTTAACCTGTATCAAATCCCTTTATGTCATAATCAAAGTGAATACATCTAGAAATATTTGAAAGTTGTTTAGATCAAAGGATTTAGATCAAAGTAACATGGGAAAATCTTTTTACAGGAGAGAATTATCATTTGAAAAGCAAATATGCAATTTACAACTTACAGAGTCTTACAAAAAGACTTGTTAGATGTGCCAAGCCAAACATTATATATTTTTGGTCAGAATTTTAATATTCAGTAATTTTCTTTGGATAAAGTATCAATTAAGATTCTACATCCTTCCTTGAATTTTTATCATATCCCAAAAGTACACTTTAAATGGAGCACTTCTCTCCTGTATACATTAGGGCTGTTGATACTATATAAACCCTGTCATGTTGGTATTCATTGGATAGCCCTCGCTAGGCACTCTCAGATGAATACTCTTGTGCCAGGGTTTCAGTCACTTTTAAGATTTTTTGCATTATTTTGTGTTAGCCCCACTGAAGAAAGTGGGGTGGGATTCATCAGGAAAAATATGTTCAATTCAGATATTGGAGATGGGTAGAATGGCGAGAAAAGGTTGCAGGTTTAAGCAGGGAATTTGGGATGGTAACAGGATATATAACTAATGATTTCACAACCCAAATTCTACAAAAGCGGGAAAGGTTAGCATGATGAAGTTTTAGTATCAACATTTTAGCAACTGGACATAAGAGAAATGATTTAGTACAAAAAAGCAATATGATTATGGTTTTGATACATTTATTCAATAAAATACTGCCTCTGTGTGTACAAAAAAGACCCATATCTTACGCCTTTTTTCAGTGAAACAACAAAAAATCCTGGTATTAACGGTTCTATAATTTTGTGCGATACATGCATGATTCTCTGTGTGTACAAAAAAGACCCATGTCTAATGCTTTTGTTTTTAGTGAAACAACATGCAATCTCAGTGTTAACAGTCACCAAAGTGGTCCTATAATTTTGTGGGATACGAGCATGATCCCCAACCTGAAAACTCCTTTTTTAGCTGCTTAACACATTCAAGCATAGAGTCCTCCATATAAACTATAAACTGGATCTATGTAGCATTTGAAAATAAACTTTCCTTTCACAAAATACTTAAAGTAGAGTTGCAGGCTTGGTATTAGTATACATTCTCCCTAAAATATGTTTCATAAGATGTTCTAGTCAGAAAGACGACTTCGTCAAAATATTAAGGTGTGTGAATGAATTATTCAAAACACACAATATTGATAGCATATTATAGACCCTGTACCTTTGAAAAGACATACTTTGGAAAAATATTCAGACAGACTTAACTGTGTAAAGTGGTTTAACAATATATTTTGGTTTTATGATTTTATATTTCATCATTTTGAAATCAGGAAACTCTAAGAATGAATGGATTAAGCAGCATCAGGCATACCTAACAACATTGCAAACTCCCAAATCAGAGAAGACTCCAGGTTTGACTCAGAGGTACTACAGTTTCACTTTTAACATACAATGAGTCAATGAATTTCAAATAACATGATTAGTAAGTTTACCAAGCATGTTTTCAACCAATTTTATTTCTGGTAGTAGCATGATTTTGTTGAGAAAATGTGAGAATAAAGTAGGTATCACAATTTCTTTTTGTTTTACTTTACTTATATTGTTCATTTTACATACCTCTTAAACGAATTGAATTTTTTACTGGTCATTTTCACCAAATATCACTTTATTTTGAAACAAATGCATATGTGTCAGTCCTATGGGAATCTCTGAAGTGAAATGCTTTTAACTATCCCCTCTCTCTGGTCACACAGGTCTTAGAATACAATAAAAATATTCAAAACCCCCCTTCCCTCTCCTAGAAAACAGCCCTTAAAACAAGACATTTATTCAACAATATCAATGATAAATAATGGAATAGAATAAGGCATCATCATCAGCAGCATCGGATACCATTACATTCACACTTATAAAACCAGCTGTGCGTGTTGTTGTTGACATCATGCAAAAGCAATTTGCATAAAGAATAATGGCCGTTGGCATGACAACATGCAGACATGAAAACTACACATAGCCTTACCACTCATTTCACATGAACTACACATATATTTCTGTAATAACTCTAAGTCTATTTCGGCACCAGATTTAAGCTCAATTCAGGACCCCTGTTGCACCTCAACGGATGACTACTTGGAGGATTTCGTTTTAAAAAAAGCATCATTTAGGAAATAGTTGATGGGAAAATGTTCATAAGGACCACGCTATCAACTCTCCATAGAGTTAATTGCAAATTTACTCTTGATTTCAAGTTATACTTGTTAAGCTTAAGTAGTGGTTGCCATGGAAAGGATAAAGTGTAACAAATTTAGGGGGTTCATATTTTTCCAAATTGAAGAAATGAATCAAGTGATGTAAATGATATTAGTAATAGAATATAAGCGCCAGGAAGTAAACCACAGATCTGAAGATAAAAATATGACCATACTGCAGTAATTTACAAGAATTTTACATTTAACAAATAAATACACTCAGAGCACATTAATGCACTATCTTACAAGTGAATAACTATCCAACTAGGGGAAAGATAATAATGCATGGTTTTTCTGATGTGGATTGTTGGATGAATTCAGATAGACATTTTACCATCAAATACATTCTAAGAGATATTTCAGTGCAGACCGATAAGAAATTAAAGAAATTAACCTTTACATTAAACAGGTAACCTAACCTTAGCTCTGTGAAAAATCTTAGAGGTGAAAATTCTTGTTAACTAATCTAGTTTTAAGACCTGAGCAATTGAATTCCACTCAAATAAGCACAGACACTGGCTATGCTTGGTAGAACAAAACCCACAACTTCCAGAGATAAGTTAAATATACTTGTGCTTTTGCTTATAACTGTATACATATCTTACAACACAAAACATAATGGAAATACATTATCAAATAAAAGCTGCAACACCTTGATTTTAAGGCAAATAAAATAATTACATTACGTTCTAAGTGTTATGATCATGTACTTTTTGGGATTGGGAACTCAGATTGCATCCAATACAGTGCATTTAGCTC